>OMPJ01046003.1:4104-15720 GCA_900312935.1 Carapus acus | reverse complement strand
CACCAAAAAAAAGAAAGAAAGTGATAAATGCACCACCGGTACCTCCTGGCGTCAGGTGATCAAAGACGTGGCGGAGCTCTGGCATCCGTTTATGGAGGTACGCTGGTTCAGGGGATCAGAGGCGGCTAATTCACTTTTCCACCAACACGCATGGGCATTTGTGTGCGTGTGTGTGTGTCCCACCCCCTTGGCCCCACGTTAAGGGCCCGAACTAATGCAGAGAGGGACCCCCGGCACACCCGGAAGCTCCTCCCCCCTCCCCCTGTCCACCCTGCTGATCCTCAAAGCTGTCGAGTTATGGGCGATGAAGTTCATTTTTGGTGTCCAGTGATGCCAGTTTGTCTTGTTAGGTACCCTGATTTTTTTTATTGGTCACGACTTTTAGTGTCCGGTAAGATATCTGATATTCTCGCTCAGCTAAGTCTCAAAGTAGACGGGTTAAGCCGCGTTGTAGTGGAGTGCGTAATCAAAGCCACATGGCAAATTGAGAGGAAATAGTGGTGCGAGTTGATTTTGGCCAACAGGTTCGGTACTTTTTTCCCTTCCCTTCCCTTTCGTTTTTCTTTTTTACTCATAGCCGTGATGGAAACATAATTACAGCTGAAAATACATTATAGTCCGATCTCTGCAACTGCAGTAAATTTCTGTGGTAATAAAGCAAATACGCCAGATAGCAGCACTTGCTTATGTTGCGCTCCGGCTCCAAATTCCCACCATGGAGAGCTGCTGGAGAGCACAACAACATGTTAGGGGAAAGGGAAAAACACCCCGCAGACTTTTTTGACACAATGTTTCTTTTGTTCTTTTCCGTTATTTATGCCCGTTTTCTTGTTTTCCCTCCCCCCTTCCTCGTTTTTTATCTGCCTCCACAGCCAGTCAGAATGTTCCCGTGCTGGTGATTTACTGCTGCAGGTGTGCGATCTCCTTTGACTTTTCTCCCGCCGAGCCCCGGCCACTGTTGGCTGAACCTGGTAGCGAATGATAGTGCCGAGGATTTAAACCCTAACAAAGTTGATTAGCTTTGATTTCTGTCATTCCGGGGATGTGATTTAAGCCCAAAGCTGCGTCGTATTCGGTCCAAATAATCACTCAGGGCTCCACGTGAGGAGTGGTTGTCGTTAACACCAGGCTTGGATACACTTTGGGTGTGTGTGTGTGTGCGTGTGTGAGACAGAGAGAGAGAGACGGAGGGAACATTTAAGGTAACCCTGTGTGTTTTCGCCGCTGTTGCGCATCGGATTAAACGAGCATTGACAGTAATCCACTCTCAGTGTCTAGCAGAAAGTCTCCAGGGGAGAATGTTTAACCCATTTACCGCAGAGGTCAAAGGTCAGCGCAACGTGTAACCCCCCACCCCAACTCAGTGTTTGTTCAGTAGTTTACCACCTGGATGTACTTCAAATTCAGCACTCGGCAACATGGATTAAGCATTTGTCAAAGAAGATGGCGGCAAGACGATGGTAATCGCTAATTCTCTGAGTTCATTCCTGTCATCTTTCCCTCCGTCCATCACCGATTCACAGCAAGAAGCTGTGAAGAAGAAACAAGTGCGCAAAAGTGTCTGTCTCTCTGTTGTATTTTCTTATCTGCGATCAAATGGTGCATCAATAGCTGGACTCATTCAGCTTTCGCACAGTTGCGTTAGCACAGCATTAGTAAGCACAGATATTTACATCACCTCTGTCTCATTGCTTCAGGCTGTTGCAGTGTGCGTGGAGGGTGTGTGTGTGTGCCAAGAAAAACTGTGCAATCCGCAAATATCCTCACGCAAGTGAGATTTCTGCGATATAAATAGAACCCATAAGCATTTTTTGGTCCCAAGTCTGAAAGGTTCCACATGCACAGGCCAGTTTAGTAAAAACACACTTGACTTCTTTTAAATTTCCATAATCAGTTTAACAACAGCATGGCTTTTGAGAGTGTTGAGTGATTAATACGGCTCCTCATGTTGAAGGACTTTGGTCCGCGTCCATCGTCTGTCCTCTAAGCGAGCCCCGGGCGGCTGAGAGTGTGTGTCAAACAGAGACGACGATAATTTAGGCGGGCAATGGGGAGGGATGTTTGAGTGACTCAAGCTGGATTCCTCCATATCTGTAACAGGTGCTGAAGGATCTGCGATCATCAAGAGGGTTCGACTTCTCCCAAGTGGACATGACAGCATCGCAGGCATAGTCCGCCGTGTCTGTCGAAACTGGACTTGCACCTGCGAGTTGCCGTGGAGGAATCCGGCCTCCTCTGGAGTTTGTATCCCTTCTCGTCCAATCTTTTTGGGATCTTTTCAAAGGCCTGTTTTCCCTCTGGGCCTTTCCTCAGAATAACGAGAATAATCAGAACCATGATGTCTAAAGTTCATTTTTTTATGAGTTGCATGTGGAAAATATCTTGGAAAAGGAAAGGCAGCCATTAACATCACTACTATGCCTTAACATGCTGGGATAATGGCTTTAAAATTGTGTTTACCCAAAAGATTTAATAAAAGCAGAAAACCAAAGTATTTTCAACGTGCTGTAGTTTTTTGGGCATTTTTTGAATGACTATTTCAGATGTGTACATGGATCAAGTACAACAACAAAATTAATATCTACCCGTCTAGTTGGTATGTGCATCTGTGGTTGTTTAAACATTGTTTAGTTTGTTGAGATATAATCATTTTATTTTGGTGACTTTTGGCATTCATAGATACAAACAACTTGGCCTCTGTGTCTGTTTGCGGTCCAATCATACCAGATCAACAAAGACTGGGGGCAGTTCGTGATCTATTTCCGCTCTCTAGCGCCCTCTTGCGTTCAGCAGCTAAACAGTAATTGTCAAGTGAGGCTGTTGCGTGCATTCGTCCTACAGAAAACAGGATGATTCATCTATTAATCCAGATGCAGTTTGTAATTGTTAGAGTATATTACGAGCTTCTTAATGCTTTCTGTTCTCGTGGCGGGTGTTATTTCACATATGCTTATTTTTTAAATTTGTGTGACCTGACTTTTGCTCGAGAGGTTAAAGCCAGTCACTCTACCCAATACGATTAATTTGTCCCACACTTTTAAGTGACACCTGAACGTAGCACTGACCGCTTCCCCGCCACAAACGTGCGCGCGGGGCCGGGCCGCGTTCCGTTACCATGGCAACATATAATGCGCCGAGTCCCGCTGCCAAAGTCAGAAAGTTAGCTTGTTAAATAAAGTCTCAGTTTTTGGAGGACATTCACGGATTTAATGCCGGCGTTCCCGGTGTCGAGGGGCGATAAAATAAATGTAGCAGTCTGTGAGGGAAAGAAAAGGAGCCGACAGGTGAGTGGCTACTGCTAGCCCCAGCCATTTTCAGGCGACGCGGGAAGTGATTTTGAGGAACACCTAACCGGCATAAGACACGTTTTGTCTCATTCAGAGGACCAAGGTACTTTTTAAGAGTTGTAAACATAATAATGATATACTTATTTTCTCCATTCTTGCGTTTGTTCCATTGTTACTGGAGTTTCTGCCCTAACTGTTAAATTTGCCGTTGTGAAAAAGCAACTTGATCAACAAAGTGTTGACGTGCCTAAAAACAACGTGATTTTGGATGAAAATATACAGTATCTAAGGTTAAAAAACAACAACAAAAAACGTCAAACCGAAATTTATAGAAACAATTTAGTATGTCTCATTTAACATGTTCATGTGAAATGTCTAAAAGAGGAAAAGGGACCAAATAGTGAAGATGATACAAGTCCCCAATAGCACTTGTAAGCTATAGCTTTTTGTGGGACTCTAATTCTGATAAAAAATCTCCAAAGTACGTGCCAGAAATATGTTTCTCTTCTTCAGTACAGCACCATTATCTGTGTTAAGTCCAGTACTCAATTTTTTTATTGAGAGAATTATTTGTAATACATACACATTTTACCTGCAATTACCTGCAATTTTACCAGAAATATTGAGTGTTTCTGAGCAGGGATATTTTAATGGAAAAGCTGTGCAAGACTGAACAGAGCAGAAATGCATTCTGTTTCTTGAAACATCAGAGTGTGGTGCTGAAGTCTCCCAATTATTTACCCTTTTCTCTCTATTTTGCTGTTCATAGCTTGGAAAATGAATTTCAAAGATGCAGAAGGTCGCTTGGAGGTTCTACAGGTCTACCGTCTGCACCAGTACGTCCATAAAGCAGACAAAGTTCATATAGAAAAGATGGTGAAACTGGGTGTGCAAAACCTCATCAACCTCACCGAGCCCAAGGAAGGCAAAGGAGCCCTTCACCTGGCCGTGACATCCAACAACATTGGTGAGCTTATCATTGTTATCACTGCTGAAATTTCAGAAGATATGTCGGATTGAAACTTGAATCCGCTGACTGGTTTATTTTGTTTTGGCTTCATTGCAGATCTGGTCAGTTTCCTTTTGTCCCAGGGAGCACACCCTGACATCCAAGACAGACGAGGCTGTTGTCCAGTTATGATAGCTGCCGACATGGGCAAAGATGAGCTTGTGGCACTGTTGGCCCAGAACAATGCAAACCTCAGGCTGCAGGATGCAGAGGGCAAAAGTGGGTGATATCATAGTGGTTTCAATGGTTAAGATATTTGGCCAGCTGGGGCAGCTGCCCTAGCTGGAGAAGCATCTTACACAAAATATTATATCATCCCTCCAGTTTCCATTTACCTCTCTGATAAATACAGGAATAGATGTCAAGGTCAGGGACATTTCTCATAATCATGCAAATTAGCTTACAACTAGCGCCAACAAGGCAGCATAGTTATGATTGATTGCTCGGGTTAAAATGCGATATTTCTCATTTATGGTTCACTTAAAGTGTCATCTAATTTCGTGGCCTTAACCGAACAAGGTAATAAAACAGGGACACTTTGACCATTACGTCTTCATCTGAACTTCAAGCGCTCACACGGATGCAATACCAAGACAATTCCGTCTCAAATTAGGCCGTCGGGTGTTGAATACCTTGACTTGTCTTACAAGTCATGAAAATGCATGGTGCCGCTGTTAAGATATTGATGAGAAAACCGTATCCATGGCAACCCCAATAGTAGAGCTCAAAGTTCTTCAGCAGGATCAACATTCACATCATTTGTAGTAATTGCTCGAATTGTGGTAGTAAAAGCTGCAGCACAGAGCGAGAGGCGAAGGACGGTGTGTATGTGAGTGTGTGTAAGTGTAACTGTGTGCTTTTCGGCTGGAATGCAGGCTTGTGTGTGTATGTGTGTGTGTGTCAGTGTGGGACAGGTAGTGTGGGTATGTCTAATTACAGATCAACCCCTCATGGTGATCCTCCGCTGTGAAGCATGCTGGGTAACCTGATATCATCCTGTTCTCCCCGGAGGCAGGTTCAGCCCCGTGTCAACCCTCACACACACAACCATTTTCAGTAGTGACACCGAGCCCTTGCGTGTGTGCAAATTTACCCATGGATAAACCTGCTGTGTTTATCCACACTTGGGGGTTGAATACCTTAGCACGGCTATACACTGATTGAGTGAGAAGTTGTGCTTCTGCTTCCAGGACAATGATGATAACAACAAAAGTAACCCCCATAATGATATCATTAGTTTAAGTCTTTATAATGAATGGTTATTTTTGTCTACCCTTGCCTCCGCCATAGGCATGCTCTTCTACTGTCTGTACCCCACCAAGCGCCACTTGCGCTGCGTGGAGGTGGCGCTGAAGCACCAGGCAGACGTCAACAATGTGTCAAAGGAGGGAACTCATGTATTCCAGGCCATGTGTGAACATGCCCATCGGTGCCTCCCCATGTGCCTCGCCACGCTGGATGCAGGGGCAGACCCCAACGCCACCAATCAGGTTGAAAGACAAAGCATCACGACAAAATATTTTGTCAAATATGAAATATGAAAAATTCTCTTTTGACCTACAGACAACAGGCATTACAGCATTAATGGAGGCGGCCAAGGCAGGCTGTGTGGAGCTGGTTAGAGCCATCTTAAGGAAAGGCGGAGACCCCAACCTTGTGGACCGCAAACGACATGCTGCAGTGCACTACGCCGCCATGGGAGGCTTCTTTGAGGTTTTGTATTTTATTAGGGATGTCCGATATTGGCTTTTTGGCCGATATCTGATATGCCAACATTGTCCAACTCTCATTTTACCGATACCGATACCGGCCGATACTGATATGTGTGCCGGTTAACGCTTCAGGAGCGCATAAGCACTATTTCGGAGTAACGCAAGCATTATTTTATTTTTATCGGTTTTTATTTTATCGGTTTTAAGCCATAAAATCCGATACCAATATTACATTTCTATGCTAATAAAATAAAATGCTAATAGAATAAAACATAAAAATATATTTTAAATAGATAAAATAATATTTATTAAATATTATTAAATAAAATGAAATAATATATTATTTTATTTTATTTTTATTAATATATTCATTCATTGAAAATAGTATGAATCTATAAGTTGTAGTGTAAGAATGTCACTCATCAACCTCACTGGAAATATCTCATCATGTAGGTCGTCTGATATTCAAACATTTCCTCTGTTTCTTGTGAAGCATTTTTGTTTTTTAAGTTAATACTGCGCTAAGGTGTTTTGTCTGTGTCAGGTGCTTCCCGTTTTGTCTGCATTCTCAGCAAATATGGGTCTGACCAGCCTGGAGGAAAACTCCCCACTGCACTATGCTGCTGCCATCGGCGATGCTAACTGTTGCAAGTTCCTGTCACAGCGAGGTAATGCCCAGAAAGAGCAAGAGATTGTCAGAGTCCGGTGGGGTTTCTGGCCAGTGTTGTGAAAATAATCACATAATAGAATTTGTCGCGCTTAACTCATCCCCAGAAAGTGCATGTGTGTGATAAGCGTGTGTCTGTGAAATGGTTGTGAAATTGAGCTCTCTCTCTCTCAAGGGGGTAACACCAAACTAAAGAACAAGGAGGGTTTGCTGCCACGTCAGATTGCCAAAGATTCGGGCCACAAACTGGCAACCAAGGAGCTCAAAAAAGCTGAGAGACTGCAGGGGAAAGCCAGCAAATCCATTAGTGACCCTTCTACGCTCAGACTTCACGACTGGTCTCATGAAAACGAGTCGAACTTCCGCCGTGCCTTCGGGAAGGAGGTGGACACGGTTCCCATAGAAATGTTTATTTCTGTCCTACAAGCGCTCAGAGCTCCAGTGGAACTAGACCAGCTCCACATCATCATCTCAGCTCACGACAGGAGGCAAGAGGGGTTTATAAAGATTAATGAGTTTATCAAAGGCAACAAATATATCAGCAAAAAATTCCTCCTTTCCTCTTATGTGCCGAAAAAGAAAAAGGGAGCAAAGGGCACTAAAGGAAATAAAAAAAAGAAGAAGAAAAAGGGTAAGGGTAAGGCAAGTATCCCTCTTCCCATTTGCACCCTCCCAAAAGAGCTCACTCTGCGGCGTCCAGACGGTGGCCCGCCGCCTTTCATGATTGAGAAATATCACAACACCACAGACGTCCTCCGCTTCGATCGTGATCACCCGCCAGATCATCCCCTAGTGGATGACTCGGGGTGGTACATAGACAAGCCCGAGAAAATGTACGTCAATATCAATTACTGCGCGAAGAGCGGGGACCTGGAGTCTCTGGACCTCGCCCTCCACGACGGCATTCCCGTGGATGTCAAGGATCAGTTTTACAAGACGCCGCTAATGGTGGCTTGCTCGAGCGGCAACTACGAGACTGCTCAGTACCTCCTCAGCCGTGGGTAAGAGAATTTGGGCTATCCTTCAATGTGCGTCGACCATGTTGTGTCCACTCCTTCATCTTCGCCTTTCAATCACATAGGGCGGATGTGAATGTGTGTGATCAGTTCTGCTGGACCCCCCTCCACCACGCCGCCTTCGCCGGCCAGGTGGATATAGTTGAGCTTTTGCTGCAGGCCGGGGCCTCCATAGACGCCCGAGCTCTCAACGGAGGCACGCCACTCATGCAGGCCATCCAGGCATCTCGAGCCGCCTGCGTGGACTTCCTCATCAAGGCGGGGGCCAATGTGACAGCACAGAACAAAAACGGCACGTCCGCTCCAGTTATCACACTCTTTAGAAAAAAAAAAAGAAAGTTCAGGTTTGTTTTACAAGTGGTACTTCTTTGCAGAACAAAACTGCCTCGTCCTTGCCAAAGCGTTTGCAGACTCCAGGGTCATTGAGTTGGTACAAAAGAAGATGGAGTCGTTGCCCAAACCAAAAGAGAATAGGAGGGGCAGAAAGGGTGGCAAGTCACACATTCCCAAAGCCAAGAGCAGCACAGATAAAAAGAAGGTACCAGAGTAACAACTTTCAAATGACTATGCGGTGATGCTATACTGTATTGTTTATCTGTGCTGGTATATTAAGTAGGGATGTCCGATATTGGCTTTTTTGCCGATATCCAATATGCCGATATTGTCCAACTCTCAATTTACCGATACCGATACCAGTCGATACCGATATGTGCTCCTATAAACGCTTCAGGAGCGCATAGGCACTATTTCGGTGTAACGCAAGCATTACATTATTTTTACTGTTTTTTATTTTATCGGTTTTAAAGCCAAAAAATCTGATACCGATATTACATTTTTATGCCAATATCGGGCCGATAATGTCGATGGGCCGATATTATCGAACATCTCTAATATTAAGTAAATGTACTTCCACTAGGGATGTCCGATATTGGCTTTTTTGCCGATATCCGATATGCCGATATTGTCCAACTCTCAATGTACCGATACTGATATCAGCCGATACCGATATGTGCGCCGGTAAACGCTTCAGGAGCGCATAGGCACTATTTCGGTGTAACGCAAGCATTATTGTATTTTTATCGGTTTTTATTTTACTGGTTTTAAAGCCAAAATAACCGATAACGATATTACATTTTTCTGCCAATATCGGGCCGATAATATCGGTGGGCCGATATTATCGGACATCTCTAATTTCCACGTTATTTTATTTCCTCAGATGACATACGCGCGTGCAAATTCAGGCAAAACTCAATCACAGCATATTTAAACGCATCATCATACACTTTCAAAACTAGCCGATGCAGCTGCAGCTGTTTGGATGATTGCGACATCTGTGTTCTTTGTGTTTGTGCTGTTGATGCGTTTGTGATAACAGCTGTTGAATTCCAATCCAGCTACGAGAAATGTACTCACCATCACATCACATCACATCACATCACAACACATGTAACATCACAATTTACATTTCTAAGCGAGCCCACGTTGCGTTGTCATCGTCTCTCTCGCTCTCAACGCAAAGTGTTTGCGTGCCAACTGTTGAGTACTCATATTTTCTTCTAAATGAATATTGCTCTTGTTGTTGAGGCAGTCTCTGATATCCCTTGTCCGGTCTCCATTTCAGAATGCCACTCCAGAAATGGCAGCAGAGGCCTCAACTGCGACACCAGGGAAGACTTCTCCTCAGAGGGACTCTCAGAACATCATCCTGCAGAATACCAGGCTCACCGCTCCAAAAACAAACACTGTGGATATCACCTTCAGACCACGATCGGTAGGGTTCAAGCAAAGGTAGCCGCACGTGAAGTCCTGCAGTCTGACAAAAGGTTTTCAAAGGAGGCAGCAGCCCGTCGTTGGTCAAGATATCAACATCAGGCCCATTCTTGCACCACAGCATTGCAAACTTACTAGTAACACACAAAATTAAATAAAAGGTCCGCTTTTCTCTGTCCCTCCTCTATCTGTATTCTATCTTTCAGATTTGGGGTGAACCTCCCACCACCAGTCAGTTGTTGGCAAAAATTGAGAAGCGGAGGAAGCACCTGTCCTTCGATTTTGAGTTTGATGACTTCATGCTGCCTCTCAGACCGGATATCCGCAGGAACTCATCCGAGCTGGCAGATGCCACAGACTAGCCTGGATGTAAGTTAGAAATCGAGACATTTGGGGAAACGCGTTCTGCGTGGATGTTCCAGCAGATTAAAGGGACATTTGACGCTCTGTGCCACTCGTTTATTTTCATAATATCCGCTTAAATTGAGTCATCTTGTCATAAATTTGTCAGAATCAAATGTCACTCATATTGATTGACATTTACAATAATCAACCAAAGTTAAGATTATAGTGGTATGCTATATGGCAGGGGTCGGCAACCCGCGGCTCTGGAGCCGCATTCGGCTCTTGAGCGACGCCCTAGTGGCTCCCTGAGGAATTTTCAAAAATGTGTGACAATGGATAAAAATGGGAAAATTTAATTTTTTTGTTTTAATAAGATTTGTCTGGGATGAAAAATGTGACACAAAGATTCTTAACGTTTTCCAATGCTGTAAAAATGTTAAGAATAAATATTTGATTCATAAATAAGGCTTATATAAGGCTTTTGAATTTTTTTGCGGCTCCAGACAGGTTTGTTTTTTACTTTTTTGGTCCAATATGGCTCTTTCAACATTTTAGGTTGCCGACCCCTGCTATATGGTGATGCTTAAAGGTTGTTTACATTATTTCAACGCAACCATATAACACGCCTGTGCCAAGCTGAGCAGCTGTTGAATAATTAACGTGTACTTCACCATTGATTATCAGAAGATTTACTTCTGGTTTACTCTGCAAAGATAGACAACAAAGGCTTCTCCTGTGGACCTAATTGCAAAATTCTGAATTAAATATATAATTATCCTGCTGAGGAATTACTGCAGAACATTTCCGGCCCTAGCATTCCCCACTCTGGTAGGGCTGAAGCCCTCCCCACACCGCAGTGACGCACAGAGGCCCTGCAGCAACTCTGTCCATCTGCTGTGGCAACATTCACTGCAAACACTCATTCAGGATCTACACACACTTCGCAGCTTAACACCAATCTCTTGTGCTTCCATGCTTTTGCACCGCTGTGCCGTTCCACATCTCGAATTCACTGCCAGACGTGACGCTGCGAAGGAAAAAAATTCCCTCCTTTGTCTGCTGTAGTTGTCCAATAAAACCTACGGGTGGCGCTGTTTGGCAAACTTGATGATGCAGGGGTTTGTTTGTGAAGGAGCCTGGAACTTGGAGGGAGCTCCTGTGTTTTTAAGGAAGACATCAAATGGCAGCCATGTTTATTTACACTTCACAGATTGGCTTCTCTCTCTTGACTTATTCGGAGCCGCTTCTTGAGGAATTAAGCTGTGCACCAATTGTACAATGCAGTAACAGATACAGACATTATCATTCTTATCACCGTGTGATTCATTTTTACAGCTGAGACGACATGTTGAAGTTCACGGGAGGAGTGATCTGAAGGAGAGATAGAGGGAGCTGCAACGATGCGCATTCGTATCAACACCACCACCATTACCAGATAAAATTAGATTGCCGTCGTGCTCAAGGTCCACGGGGACCCTGTTATGTAATCAAATATATGGTGGAAGGAGGGGAGTGTGAGAGGAGGGGGTTGGTAATACAGGTCTGCAATGATTTAAAGATACATCGAAAGAATTCTGCTGTGGGTGCAAGTGAAAAGAGTGATGAGAGAGGTGGTGATGGTGGTGGTGGTGGATGAGATGAGAGCGAGGGGAGAGGCAGAACAAGAGCACAGGGAGGGGGGGATGCAATGTGAACGTATATTATATACAGGAGGGGATGGAGATGGTGAGGAGGCAGGAGCGTGTGAAGAAAACATGTCAGCCAAGCGAGTCCAGCGGGACCCATTCACAACGAGGGGAGAGGGAGAGAC
>OMPJ01046002.1:0-20459 GCA_900312935.1 Carapus acus | reverse complement strand
TCCCTCCCCCCTCTCTTCCTTTCTTTCCCTCCCTCCCTCCCACGCTCTCTTTTTCTCTCTCTTTCAAAGGCTTGGTTATGTCCTTGCAATTTTACCTTGGGCACGTCGCTTCCATAAGTGTGTGCGTGAGAGTGTGTGTGAGTAATTGTTGACTGACGCTGCCTGTATCTTAGCTTCCTGAGGATTCACTTGTTAGGTCAACATTCCCTTCCACAGCTGATCAGCTTGGGGCTCTCGCAGCGAGTGCCGACTTTCCCTCATCAAACAGTGTGAGGACGTCAGAGGTGCACAGTGCAGACGTCGCCATGTGCTGTGTCGCTCTGTGTGTGACTGGACTGAAAGTTCAGTAGGTGTGTGGATGGATTTCGTCCCTCGTCACAGCTGTAAATACAAATGCACATCTGAGGTCAAAATGGTCCAGGCAAGAAATCTCTAAGTTTTGAGCCATTTTTAACTAATGAAAAGTCACAGCACAACTGTCAGGAAGCAGCGGCTCACTTTGCTTCAACCTCCGCAGGGCCCTGTCACACAGTGTGGGAGCAGTTTGGGGTTGGAAATGAAAGAGTAAATGTTGGACAGACATTGGACAGACACGCAGCTTTTCTCCTGGAGGCCGTACACTTTGGTGCCTGGTGAGCAGTACTACTACTTGCAGTGCCAGTCCCAGTACTACCAGCTGCACTGTCAGAAGTAGTGCAATGCATGGAAACAGAGCCTGATACTGAGGGCACAACGGGCAGGGAGTCCGTGTCCATCATCTTGCCTGTGGCCCTCAAATTCCTCGAAACGGCCCTGCACACACTACTACTGTCAAACACTCCGGCAGAACGGCTCACGCCTCTGCCGAGTCACGTGACGTCAAGCCACTTCACTATTGGCTGAATGCTGTGTTTTGGACACTTAAAGGTTCCCGGTTAAAGGTCATAATTAGCATCAAAAATCACACATGTTTTTGATTGGAATGTCTTTTATTTGTGTTATTTTTTTCTTAATTGTAGTTGTTGCAAGGAAAGTGAGCTGGAATCTCTGGTGTAATGGAGTCGCTGTCCAAAGGAGAGGTGCTGAAACCCTGCTGCATGTGGGAGAGAGAGGTGAAACCTTTCATGAGCAGCCAGAGGCTCATCTGTCCTGAGCTGGAGAGGTGAGCTGTAAAAAGATAAGTATCAAATTCAGATTGCAGAGTATTTTATTTCCTCGTAGCACACCGGTCTAGAGTCCAAAATCATGGCAGCTCCATGAGGCCTCAGGTGAGGACAACATGGACGCCTGTTGTTGAGGTGCTTTGGCCGGATGGCAGCAGATGTTATGCAGTTGTGGCATCAAGTTGCCATTTTGGCACAGACACAGTGTAGTATTTCATAGCAGTAACGGTCGTTGAATTTTCCTGTGGAGAGACAGCAAATGCTTGGCCACAAAGCAACAGTTTGGATCTTCTGTGGTGTTACAGAGGAAGTTTGACCTCTTGGTTCTCTGTGGATCTTTTAAGTCAAATAGCAAATATCTCATACCAGTTGTCAGCAACTCCACACAGTCCTCGTTGTCATCGTAGTCATTTGGTTCACCAGTCCTCCAGGGGAGGAAGTTAGTAGGACTGGCATCAAACCATGTGAAGGTTCCCTCCTGGAAAGGAAGCAGGGTGAGAGTATTCATTTGGGAGATGAGTGAGTGGACTGGCAAAGGCCAATGGGTTGAGGAGCTGCTAGGTGGAGTCATGCTGTGTTCTACACGTTCCCCACCTCTGCCATGTCTTTGAGTCCAGTCCAGGTGTTCACAGGTGAATCCATGTAGTCCAGCACAAAGTCCACTTCTCCTTGGTTGTGATAGGAGGCCAGATATGACCCCTTGTTCAGGCAGAGTGTCTACAGCCAAAAAAAAGGATCAACCAAGAGTCTGCAAACATGTCAAATGAAGGCCTACTGACAGAGCAGCTGGAAATCAAGTAGTTACCTCACAAACCGTTTGATATGTACGTGCATTAGGGAGATGCCAGCAGCGACCGTTATAGTAACCCCAGCCAGACTGACAAGTGGTACCTATGACACAAAACCAGTCATGGATCAAAATATCTGGATTTGCAGTAATGGAGATGCTTCATGTTGAAGAGCCCAAGATGTCATGAAACAAATGAAGCCAGACTGACCAGCAAAGGACACCTGTGAGACAAAATCAGAGGGAATGAGACAGAAAATGTCCCTCAAACATGTGAGGGAGAGACTGACAGAGAACTGACAAATACTGCAACAGAGAGGAAAATAAAGTCACTTCTGAAAAGACTAAATAGTTGATACAAATACCCCTTTGTATTTGTACCTGCGCTGGAACTCAGCACCCATCGTATTTTTGTTACACATTGTGAATTGTTGTAATGACAATAAAGATAAAGATTCCTGAATTCCTGAAACCTCTCAGGACCTGGACTGTGTTGGACTCACCGCAGCCACACTGAGGAGGGTGACGAGACGAAGAAGAGACGCCATCCGTGTGACAGAGACAGAGAGTCAGACAGCTACCAAAGAGATGAAGGTGAACCGACCGTTGTGGTGATGAAGACAAGCTGTCGTTGTAGCAGCAGGTTCCCGACTCAGGATGATGTGTGGGGAGAATCTCCGTCGTTAGTATCCTCAGCCTCGGTCCCTAAGCCATGCCCTCAGGTTAGTGACACATCAAAGAGATATCAAAGATCCTCCTCCTGTGCACACACACTATCTGCTATTGCCAAGCACACACATGCAAATGCACCCACTCACGTACACACATGCACGCACGCATGCATGCAAATACACGCCCTCTCATAAACACACACACACACACACACACACAAGAAAATGGAGTCCAGCACAAGGCCTGCAGCATGTGATAGACCTTCAGAGCTCCACTGCTGCTGATTGGGGAGCTGGCTACTGATTGGCCGAGGGCCCTCAGTATCAGGCTGTGTTTCTGTGCGTTGTACTACTTCTGAGAGTGCAGCAGGTAGTACTGGGACTGGCACTGCAAGTAGTAGTACTGCTCACCAGGCACCAAAGTGCACGGCCTCCAGGGGAAAGCTGCACGTCTGTCCAACGTCTGTCCAACATTTACTCTTTCATTTCCAACCCCAAACTGCTCCTACACTGTGTGACGGGCCCCTGTGGAGGTTGAAGCAAAGTGAGCCTGCTTCCTGACAGTTGTGCTGTGACTTTACCGGAAAACTGGGAATTAGTTAAAAATGGCTCAAAACTTGGAGATTTCTTGCCTGGACCATTTTGACCTCAGATGTGCATTTGTATTTACAGCTGTGACGAGGGATGAAATCCATCCACTCAACTACTGAACATTCAGTCCAGTCACACACAGAGCGACACAGCACATGGCGACGTCTGCACTGTGCACCTCCGACTTCCTCACACTGTTTGATGAAGGAAAGTCAGCAGTCACTGTGAGCCCCAAGCTGATTAGCTGCGGAAGGGAATGTTGGCCCAACAAGTGAGTGCTCAGGAAATAAAGATACAGGCAGCGTCAGTCAACAATTACTCACACACACTCTCACGCACACACTTATAGATGCGACGTGCCCAAGGTAAAATTGCGAAGACATAACAAAGCCTCTTAAGGGGAGAGAAAAAGAGAGCAAGGAGGGGGGGAGGGAGAGGAAGAAAGAGAGAGGGGAGGGGAGGGAGAGAGGGAGACAGAGAGAGAGAGAGCTGCTCATCAACAGTATGAGATGTGTGCTATTTGACTTAAAGTGTGCAAAAAGAAAACAGTGTTGAGACAGATGAGTGACCTTCATCACATCTGCTGCCATTCGGTCAAAGCACCTTAATGACAAGCCTCCATGTTGTCCTCACCTGGAAGTCTGACGGCTCTAAATACAAACATATATCTGAGGTCAAAATGGTCCAGGCAAGAAATCTCCGAGTTCTGAGCCATTTCAAAACTGTCAGGAAGCAGCGGCTCACTTTGCTTCAACCTCCACAGGGCCCTGCCACACAGTGTAGGAGTAGTTTGGGGTTGGAAATGAAAGAGGAAATGTTGGACGGACGTTGGACAGATGTGCAGCTTTCCCCTGGAGGCCGTGCACTTTGGTGCCTGGTGAGCAGTACCACTACTTGCAGTCCCAGTACTACCTGCTGCACTCTCGGTCCCAGTACTACCTGCTGCACTCTCAGAAGTAGTACAACGCACAGAAACACAGCCTGATACTGAGGGCCCTCGGCCAATCGGCAGCCAGCTCCCCAATCAGCAGCAGTGGAGCTCTGAGGGTCCATCACATGCTGCAGGCCTCGGTGTGTGTGTGAGAAAGCGTGTATTTGCTTGCGTGCGTGCATGTGCGTACATGAGTTAGTGCATGTGCGTGTGTGTGCTTGGCAAAAGTAGATGCTGTGTGTGCACAGAGGGAGGATCTTCGATGTCTCTGCAGTGTCACTCACCTGAGGGTGTAGCTGAGGGACCGAGGCTGAGGATACTAAAGACGGAGATTCTCCCCACACATCATCCTGAATCGGGAACCTGCTGCTACAACGTCAGCTCCTCTTCATCACCACAACGGTTGGCTTACCTTCTCTTTGGTCGCTGTCTGACTCTCTGTCTCTGTCACACAGATGGCGTCTCTTCTTCGTCTCATCACCCTCCTCAGTGTGGCTGCGGTGAGTCCAACACAGTCCAGGTCCAGAGAGGTTTCAGGAATTTGGGAATCTTTATCTTATTGCCATAACAACAATTCACATTGTATAACAAAAATACGCTTGGTGCTGATTTCCGGCATAAGTACAAATACAAGGGGTATTTGTATCAACTATTTACTCTTTTCAGAAGTGACTTTATTTTTCTCCCTTGTTGCAGTATTTGTCAGTTCTCTGTCAGTCTCTCCCTCACATGTTTGAGGGACATTTTCTGTCTCATTCCCTCTGATTTTGTCTCCTCTTTGCTCACAGGTGTCCTTTGCTGGTCAGTCTGGCTTTATTTGTTTCATGACATCTTGGGCTCTTCAACATGAAGCATCTCCATTACTGCAAATCCAGATATTTTGATCCATGACTGGTTTTGTGTCATAGGTACCACTTGCCCGTCTGGCTGGAGTTACTTTAACGGTCGCTGCTTTCATCTCCCTAAGTCACATACACAGCTAATATCTTGTAAGGTAACTATTTGATTTCCAGCTGCTCTGTCGGCAAACCTTCATTTGAGATGTTTACAGACTCTCAGTTGATGCTTTTATTTTTTGGCTGTAGGACACCTGCATGTACTACGGGGCATTTGTAGCCTCCTATCACAGCAAAGGAGAAGTGGACTTTGTGCTGAGAAACATGCATTCACCTGAGAGCACCTGGACTGGACTCAATGACCAAGAGACCGTATGTGTCTTCACTGTTTCTTCTCCCTTTGTGAGGGTTTATTGACACACTAAAGCAGCACATGTGGGGAACATGTAGAACACAGCATGACTCCACCTAGCAGCTCCTCAACCCATTGGCCTTTGCCAGTCCATTCATTCCCAGTCCATTTCCCAAATGAATACTTTCACCCTGCTTCCTTTCCAGGAGGGAACATTCAGATGGTTTGATGGCAGTGCCGTTGACTACCTCCCCTGGAGCCTTGGTGAACCAAATGACTACAATGACAACGAGGACTGTGTGGAGTTGCTGAAAAGTGGTATGAGACATTTGCTATTTGACTTAAAAGATCCACAGAGAACCAAGAGGTCAAACTTCCTCTGTCACACCATAGAAGATCCAAACTGTTGCTTTGTGGCCAAGCATTTGCTGTCTCTCCACAGGAGAATTCAATGACCGTAACTGCTGGGAAATACTACGCTGTGTCTGTGCCAAAAAGGCAGAATGATGCCACAACTGCACCATATCTGCTGCCATCCGGCCAAAGCACCTCAACAACAGGCCTCCATGTTGTCCTCACCTGAGGCCTCATGGAGGTGCCATGATTTTGGGCTCTGGACTGGTGTGCTAAAATTTAATAAAATACTATGCAATTTGAATTTGATACTTGCCTTTTTTATAGCTCATCTCTCCAGCTCAGGAAAAATGAGCCCGTGGCTCCTCATCAAAGTTTTCACCTCTCCCTCACATGCAGCAAAGGGTTTCAGCACCTTTCCTTTAGACAGCGACTCCATTACACCAGAGATTCCGGCTCAACCTTTCACTTTACAACTACAATTAAGAAAAAAATAACACAAATTAAGTACATTCCGACCAAAAACATGTGATTTTTAGGCTAATTTTGACCTTTTGACCAGAAATGTCCGAAACACAGCATTCAGCCAATGGGGAAGCGGCTTGACATCACATGACTACGCGGAGGTGTGAGCCGCTCTACTAGAGTGTTTGAAATCAGTGGTGTGTGCAGGGCCGTTTCGAGGAATTTTGGGGCTTCAGGCAAGATGATGTACACGGAAGGCCCCCCTCCAAGAGGGAGGGCCTAAATATAAATAAAATAAAAACACACGATTCCACCAATGATTTAACTATTTCATTCAACGATTTACCGGCCGGGGCACAGCTTGCAGGAACCACGTCATAGAGATACTGTGTTTAAGTTGTGTAAATTCAACCCAGGGGCGGAACTTGTGGGGTGCTGTAAACAGTCCCCAGGCCCGGGCCCTGAGAGGGCCTGTCGATAACTCACGGACGACCGCCGAAGGATGTGCACGCGTACCCCCCATGTCCCATGGTTCAATCACACTATTTTTCGAAAAAAAATCTGACAACAACTGCTATTGCATATACTGTACTGTTGAAATTTGGACGTCTGCAAAAAAATAAATAAAAAAACACCACCACCTCAACCATACCATAACAACCAACATTTAGTGCAAATGACGCAGTAACTATAATGCAAACTACAACACGAATGTTGTAGTTTACTTTTAAAATGCACCGAGCACCAGATCATCGTAGGTTTTACTGGTAGATGTCATCATGGTGGAATAGTTGGCACAGCAGAGAAGCTGCTACTTTCATCAAAACCTATTACAGCGTCTCTGCGATGTCATGCCCTTCAATATGACAATAACTCTGCAACAGATCTGCGTCTTTCTTATGCTGTTAATAAACATTAAAGTGTGCAGCCATTATCAGCACAAACTGTTCGTGTTCGTTGCTAGCATATCGGCCGTCAGGCAGGTAGCTCACGTAAACATTACCCGTATATGTTGTTGCTAGCCGGGCTAGCAACAAGTGGGCCGCAAGTGGGCTAGCCTAGCCCACTTGCGGCTGAATTTCACAATTTGTGTAAGACACCTACTTTATCCAGTGTAATTTATGAGTTGCCGCTTTTTTTTCTATTCCTTCTCTGTCTTTCTCTTCTTCTTTTCTGGCTCCTTGATAGAAAACTCTGTTTTATGGTGATTCGTTTTTGTCATTCATGGCGAAGTTTTGTCATTTGCCAGCTGTAGGAATCACCAACTTAGCTGGCTGCCAACCACTAGTGCGAGGCGCCCCCTTGAGGGCATTTCTGATATCGCACTTTAGTGGATTGACCGTCACAGAAATTACCGAGGCGCTCACAAAGTGTGTCGTTGCATTTTATCGATGATTTTTTTCATTTCATTCCTCCTACTGTGCATCCCTACACCTGTCTCTGTCTCTCTCTCAACCCAACCGTTCAAGACAGTTGGCCGCCCACCTGCAGCCTGGCCTGCCTCAGGTTTCTTCCCTATTATGGAAGTTTGTCCTCGCACGGTCGCTAATGGGGGATATGTTGGGTCTCTGTGTGTCCATCCCATAGATCTCGGCTGTTTACACGCTGAGGAGCTCTACCTGCTCCATTCTGTGAAAGGGCCTTGAGATAACTCCTGTTGTGATTCGGTGCTATAAAAATTGAATTGAATTGAATTGAATTAACACAGTGAAAACATGCTGAAAAAAAGGATAGAAACAAGACACAATCTATATAGAGAGGAAATATAAACACACAATATACACCATAAAATTGGCAGAAATCCAATCCAATCCACTTTATTTATATAGCACATTTTACAAACAGAATAGTTTCCAAAGTGCTGTACACTACAAAAGCATAAAAAGTTACGTACATAAAAAGCATAAAAGTGCTGTATATAAAAGCATAAAAAAACAATAAACAGTTCTGTAAATAAAAGCAAAAAATGACCAATAAACAAATAAAAATATAAAAAATGGATATGTTAAAAATAGAATAAAAAAACCAAGGACCACACAACTAACGGGGTGTTAAAAGCCATAGAATAAAAGTGGGTCTTAAGGTCTAAATAACTATTTAAGTAAGGGTATGAATAATGGCAGCACCAATGGAGTGGAAATGTTTTGAAGTTGACCATAGTGTTCATGACTAAGCATTTACCGTTAACTGTTATCTAACTGACTTATGGCAGCTGGGTAAAAGCTGCTTCTAAGTCTGGTGGTCCTAGATTCAATTGTCCTAAAACACCTGCCTGAGGGTAGACGCTCAAACAGTCCATGAGCCAGGTGTGACGGGACCTGGAGGATCCTTTTAGCATTTCTCCTGCAATTGGAACTGCAGAGTTTTCGCAGTGAGAGGAGAGGGCTGCCATAATCCTTATTCGATATGCAAATCAGATGAGCCATCTGAGTTGTGCACGCTGTCTTCACGTGAATGCCCCCTCCCACACACACACACACACACACATACACCCCCAGAGGGAAATGGCGCCACCTTGTGGACTATCTATGATTCTTCAATTCAATTTAATTTGTCCAGCGCCAAATCATAACAGGAGTTATCTCAAGGCGCTTTACAGGATGGAGCAGGTAGTGCTCCTCAGCATGTTAACACTCAGGGCTATGGGATGGACACGTAGACACCCAACACATCCCCTATTAGGGACAGTGGCAAGGAAAAACCTCCCCACAAGGGAAGGAACCTCAGGAAGGCCGGGCTACCAGATCAACTTCAGAAAACTGAATAAATATTTTTTAAAAAGAGCCAAATGAGCCAGTCTTTTGATCGGCTCTTTGAAAGGAACGGATCACCTCATTTTTCTGAGCTATGCAATTGTCAAAGACAACAGGTAAAACATTGCTCGAGGAAGGATAAGAAATGTAACTCGGATTGCAGAGGATTTTATTTCATATCAGCTCATTAGTCCAGAGCCAGAAACTCCATGAGGCCTCAGTCTGTGTCTGAAACAGGAAATGACCTCAAACCGCCCGTCAGACTTCCAGGTGAGGACAACATGGAGGCCTGTTGTTGGGGTGCTTTGGCCGGATGGCAGCAGATGTGATGAAGGTCACTCAGCTGTCTCAACACAACTTTTTCTTTTTTTTCTTGCACACTTTGAATCTTTGGCACACTTTTGATTTTAAAATCAAATAGCACACATCACATACTGTTGATGAGCAGCTCTCTCTGTGTCTCCCTCTCTGTCTCCCTCCCCCCTCTCTTCCTTTCTTTCCCTCCCTCCCTCCCACGCTCTCTTTTTCTCTCTCTTTCAAAGGCTTGGTTATGTCTTTGCAATTTTACCTTGGGCACGTCGCTTCCATAAGTGTGTGCGTGAGAATGTGTGTGAGTAATTGTTGACTGACGCTGCCTGTATCTTTATTTCCTGAGCATTCACTTGCTGGGTCAACATTCCCTTCCACGGCTAATCAGCTTGGGGCTCCCACAGTGACTACCAACTTTCCTTTATCAAACAGTGTGAGGAAGTCAGAGGTGCACAGTGCAGACGTCGCCATGTGCTGTGTCGCTCTGTGTGTGACTGGGCCTTTGCCAGTCCATTCACTCATTTCCAAAATTTCCCACCCTGCTTCATTTCCAGGAGGGAACCTTCACATGGTTTGATGGCAGTGCCACTGACTACATCCCCTGGAGGACTGGTGAACCAAATGACTACAATGACAACGAGGACTGTGTGGAGTTCCTGCCAAATGGTATGAGACATTTGCTATTTGACTTAAAAGATCCACAGAGAACCAAGAGGTCATACTTCCTCTGTCACACCACAGAAGATCCAAACTGTTGCTTTGTGGCCAAGCATTTGTCGTCTCTTCACAGGAAAATTCAATGACCTTAACTTAAACTTAACTAATCTGCCCAAAGCAACTCAACAACTGGCCTCCATGTTGTCCTCACCTGAGACCTCAAGGGGATGCATTGATTTTGGGCTCTAGACCAGTGTGCTACAATGAAATAAAATACTCTGCAATCTGAATTTGATGTCTCATCCGCCTTTCTAGGATTCTTACTTTTGTTTGGCCTTGGAAAATGAGAGGTTATGGTAGCAATGATTGGGCAGCTGGTGAGGCTTCAGAGGGCCTGAAATGGTGCAGACCAGGGGCAGCAACCTCAAACACTCACACAGAAAAACGGTGCATCAGCTGTATGCACTGTTAGATCGTGACACTCTAGTGTCAGGAGAACAAAATCTATGTGCTGCCAAAACATTTTGGACACTGAATAAAAGTGGCCTTGTTGAAGGCCACTTTTAAATAAGACACTCAGTGTGTATTTCAGTCCTTGTCGTATTTATGAAATAAAAAGCCAGACAAATATGATCCACCAGCAACAAAGCAAACATGGCGTCTGCTCCTGTGCGCCGTCATCCTTTCCTCGTGTGTACGGGAGCAATTTCTTATCTCATGCTGAACACACTGGTGAACCAGTGATGTCAGCAGTGGGAGCAAACCCGTCTGCTCACAGGCTGACAATGTCACCTGCCTGTACAATCTGAATTGAAAAAGTAAATTGGTGGGGGGTGTGGGGTTCTATACAGCTTGAGTTGAGGATCACCTCTCCAGCTCAGGAAAGATGAGCCCTTGGCTGCTCATCAAAGGTTTCACCTCTCCCTCACAAGCAGCTAAGGCTTTCAGCACCTGTCCTTTGGACAGCCACTCCATTACACAGTAGGAGGTCAGAGGTCAGCTCGGCTCTCTACCTCATCCAGGAGCGGACGGAGATTCCAGCTCACCTTCCCCTTTACAACTACAATTTAGAAAAAAATAACATAAATAAAATACATTCTAATCAAAAACATGTGATTTATGTGGCTAATTATGACCTTTAACCAGAAGAGTTTAAAACACAGTGCTCAGCCAATGGTGAAGCAGCATGACGTCACCTGACTTGTAAAGAGGCGTGAGCCGCTCTGCTCGAGTGTTTGAGGGTAGTGGTGTGTGCAGGGCTGTTTCGAGGAATTTGGGGGGCCCCAGGCAAGAAGGTGGACACGACGACCCTGCCTCCCAAAAAAATAGATAAATAAAAACTAATTGTATTTGACGATTTATCAAAAATTTTACAATTTCATTCAACGATTTACCTTGAGGTGGATTCTGATGACATCACATTTTTCATTATCTTAGCATATGAAAAGAGACACAGAAGAAGGTTGGCACTTCCTCCCCATTGTATAATATGTGAGTACTTGCAAGTAACCGAGTGACAGCACGGCTATACGTACCCTTAGATGTGTGTTTTGACATCGACTGTTTCGACGTCGACAGCACCTTCACCGCTGGCAAACACTCTTTGCATTGTACAATAATGTTCGGGCCCTTGTCGGCTTTCTCAACAAAGTGGTGTTTGTGTTTCCAACTCAGGAACATATTTTTCCGCGCCTCCGACATGTTGCTGAGTCTGACGCTGACTGAATGGCACATGACCAGAGACAGCCAATCAGAAGCGTCAGTATCCAACTTGCAGTTTTGGAAGGAGGATGTTGATATGAAAAAACAATTGGCTGAATCTGAGCGTTTGCAGCTATTTTTCAAATGCAACTAAAATTGTAATCATGGAAATTTTCAAAAGCAACTGTAATTTAATTACACATTTTCTCCCAGTAATGTAACGGATTACAATTATGTAAATTTTGTAATTTAATTACGTAACGTCGTCACATGTAATTCGTCACTCCCCAACACTGGTTAAGTGTAAGTATAACTCAAACTTACATAAGCATAAGTAGGTCTGTGTACTAACATATAGAATTATCTTGGGATGATTTTAAGCATTGGTAGTGAATCTAATCGAGATTAGAATTTGAAATTCTTCCCCTCACCCACGAGGTGCTCAATAATCAGGCACCATCATATCTTTAAGAGCTGATTCATCTCTCCACACCTTTCCAGACCATGTAGCCACCTGTCCATTTGACATGCTTGATTACATCTACAGTGAGAAGCTGCTGGATGTGTACAGTATTTAAAGCATTGCCACGCGTCTACTCCAGACGTTCCCTATGTCAGTGGCTTCAGGTGAGAGGAGCTTTTCAGCTCTGAAGCGGATTAAAATCTATACGAGGTCCACCATGGGCCAAGAAAGGCTCACAGGTCTGGCACTCACCTCAACTGAGCGTGATGTTCGCCAGTCTTTGGACATGGAGGACATTGTGGTCATCTTTGCTGAAGCCAAGGCGCGCAAACTATAGTTTTAGTTCATTTGCACAGGGTGATTTGATTTGAAAATGAATATATCGCTTATATCGCTTCTGTGATGACTGACCTCCAAAGCGTCCGGGGGCCCCTCTCCTGATCCACATGCCGAGTTTATATTTACACATATCTACATACAGTGAATATACAGTATGTTAAATTAGGAATCAGGAATCTTTCATTGTCATTACAGCAATTGAATTGTGCAATGAAACTTCAGTGCTGACTTCCGGTGCATAGGAATAGAGCGAGCGAAATAAGGAAAGAAACAAGAGACGATCCATATACAGAAGAAACATAAATGAACAATATATTCTGTGACGGGCTCCTGCCCAGCAGGGTCTGCTTGGTGTGTTTTCCATGTGTATGTGTTTGTGTGTGTCCTTTGTTGCAGGCTGCTTCTGGGCGGAGACATCAATTGCTGATTGGGAAAACCTGGCTGGGCTCCCAAACCCGTAAAAGGCCCAGTCTCATTCCCTCTTCAGCGGGCGGCGACTGAAAGACCTCGCTCTCTGCCACCTGACAGCACCACGTTTGTTTTTGTTTGGCTTTGGCTTGGTTTGGTTTGGGTTTGTTAATGATTATTTTGAGTATTTTACTTCAATGAATTGTTTAGATATCCAGTTGCGCAACGCTCCGCATTTTTGTCACGATCTGCAAGCCTGATCGTGACAATACCATATAAATATCGATATAAATGATAGCAGCTGATGGGGTGGAGATGTTTTGAAGTTGACTGGAGTGCTCTGGACTAAGCATTTACTGTAAACTGTTAACCAATACTGTTGAGGTGACTTATGGCATCTGGGTAAAAGCTGTTTCTAAGTCTGGTGGTCCCAGATTTGATTTTCCTTAAACACCTGTCTGAGGGTTGACGCTAAAACAGTCCGTGAGACGGGTGTGACGGGACCTGGAGGATCCTTTTTGCATTTCTCCTTCAATGGGAACTGTAGAGTTCTTGCAGTGAGAGGAGAGTGCTCCCAATAATCCTTATGAGATATACAAATTAGCTGAGAGATCTGAGTTGTGCACACTGTCTTCACGTGAGAGTGTTTGAGTGGTGTGTGCACGGCCATTGCAGATGCGGTGGTGGTGTCTGCAGGGCCGTTTCAAGGAATTTGGGGACCCCAGGCAAGATGATGGACACAGAGGCCCCCCCATCCAAAAAAAAAAAAAAAGAATTCTATTTGACGATTAATCAACGATTTAACTATTTTATTTAATGATTCACCAGCTGGGGGAAAAGCCTACAGGAACCACGTCATAGAGATACTGTGTTACAGTTGTGTAAATTCAATCCAGGGGTGGAACTTGGGGGTACAGAAGTATGGCAGAGAGGAAGAGGAGCGCTGTGTGGCTGTATTTTCAAGCAAAAGACAAGACTACAGCAAAATGTGTGGTTTGCAAAAAGCTAGTCAGGTATTGTGGAATTAGTACCAATTTGTATAAACATATAAAACATCAAAAAAAAAAAAACATGCAGCTACGAAAACAGATGGAGGGGGAATTTCTCACCTCCCGGCCCTATTGCAAGACCCCCTGTCCAGAGGTAGAGGTCATTGGCAGAAGCCCTCAAACATGGCATGAATGTCCTGGCAGGTTATGGTGTTGAAAGTAACAAAGTGAAATGGTTATTCACACTTAAGCTAATTCAAAAAGCATAAATGATGCGAGGACTGTAATACATTTATCCCATTGAAATGTGTAATTTGACTGACTTTGGGGCTTTTTATTCAAGATTTTTCAAAAAATCTTTTGATAATAAAGCATTTCTATGTAATCATAAGCTTTGTCCTAATTCTGTCCTGGGTTTTAACTATTTGATCATTTTAAGAAACGAAATACAAAAACACTTAAGAGCATGAAAATTAATGGAGATTTAGCAATTTTTGGAAAAGTACTGTAGTAGTATTGGTACAGTATCTGTATTGGCGATACGGGCTCGTATTTACTTGGTATCGGATCGATACCAAAATAAGTAATATCAATATGTCAGGTGGCCTGTCTACGTCATCACCATGGGACTTTGTTTACCTGGGCACGTGTGGCGCCCGGTGAGCCTCTGACTCCCACGGTGTTTGCGGCTCTGGCCGGACTGAGGCGGGAGCCAAATCGTCCCGTCTGAGTCCACCCGCGCAGGGGAGGACATATTAGGCGTGGGCATCGCCACCGTGTGCAAGATCGTCCGGCGGGTGACGGCTGCCATCGTGGAGCGGCTGCGGCTGGGGGAGACCGTCTGCGGCTTCAGGCTTCAGGCCCGCAGTGTGCGGGAGCCATCGGGGCCACGCACGTCCCTACATGCACCTCCAGGGAGAAGAAGGAGAAGTCCGGCGACTACCTGAACCTGCGCAGCTGGCACTCCATCATCCTGCAGGCCGTGCTGGACCACAGCCTCTGATGAGAAGATCTGGAGCCACTGTGTCAAATCAGGGTGTGCTCCCTTTGATGTGTGGTGGGATCGGAGGGATTTCCCTCAGCCTCATTCACCCGCTGGCCTCTGAATTCTTGATGGCCTCTTGGCCCAGATTTTGACCTTGGTGTCTCATTTTTACAGCTTCACCGACGTCTACGCTGGCTGGCCAGGCTCTACCCACAATTCCACGGTGCTCGCCAGCTCAGACCTGCCATTGAGAACAAAGGGTTGTCCAGGTGCGTTCCTGCTCCCTCGGGAGGTGAGGAGGAGCAGGGTGACACACACATGCGTGCACACACACACACAAAGGGATACAGTCATCATCCTCATCGCGGTCGGTGCTGGAGACGGCCTTCGTGCAGCTGAAGGGCCGCTGGCGGTGCCTGCCGAAGGACGACGACA
Source organism: Carapus acus (assembly GCA_900312935.1). Classification (NCBI taxonomy): domain Eukaryota; kingdom Metazoa; phylum Chordata; class Actinopteri; order Ophidiiformes; family Carapidae; genus Carapus; species Carapus acus. Next base: position 5,291 of record OMPJ01046002.1, on the reverse strand, counting down.
TTCTGCACACCATGATGGCCCAAGTTGTCACGGCTTGCTGCGTCCTGCACAAAGTGTGCCAGCTGCATAGGGACCCGCTCCCTTCCCGAGTGGAACGTTCTGATGGCCTCGGGTGCTGGTAGCAGGTTCAGGCGGCCCTGAGCCCAAGCAGTATGAATGAGGCACGTACGGTAATTCTGAGGTCATCAGAGACTGCATCTCACACAATCTGATGTCACTCCTGCAGCGCTGACGTCTGGCTCATCGTTCCTCACCGACAGAAAACTGAACTCAGGAAAAATGTTCTTGCTCCTCAGTAAAAGGTACGGATAGACCACCAATATTTTTTGTAATTTTTCTCCCAAGACAATATGTAAATATACAAATACTTGTATTTGTATTTTGATATGATAAATGTTTGTCAGTGCCACAATGTGGAGCTGCCAAACGTATTTTCACAATGATACTGAAAAAAGTGTCAACGTGACAATAAAGGTTTCTTGTTCTTATTCTTAATGGAAGACCTGAGGAGGAGAGTTTGCACAAAACCTGCCCTATCAGTGTTTATATTTTACATATTGATGTACATATTGTAGTGTGGCCCAAAGCTGTCAGAATCATCGCTAAAACGGTTTAGATTTAGATTCTAACCACACATACCTCAACAAAGCAAATTACAAGGCGACAAATCAATTGATGACCTCCTGATGTCTGTGTAAATAAAGACAAGTTAAACAAAAGCTCTACAGTCTCAACGGTGCGTTCTAACGGCAACCCGTTAGACACCGAATGGATAATTAACTGAAATGTTTGTCGAGTGTAAGTGTTTCATTGATTGTTTTCACGTGACATTTAATACAGATTATGCCGACGTATGAATTATTAGTATTTTTAATGAGATTGCGAGCGCGTCGATGTTAAACAAAATAACCGGAAGTCACTTGTTATTTGATTGACAGTTTAATCAGCCAATCACATTAGCGGACATATGGTAGGCGGGCCTTGCACAACGTCTGTGACAGTATTCCCAAACATATCTGCGCACAAAAATGGCTACTGTGAGTGGGCGGCCGCGCTGGCTGCGCCGGTGGCGGGCGCTAGCAGCGGGCCGAGGGAGCTGTCAGTCCGAGGACATTTAAATGGCCACACGGGCCCCAGACGGCAGCGTAGCACGGTAATTTTCTCGGTGTGCGCCAGCGCCGAGGCAAAGATGAGCGACGAGGACGACGGCGAGCAGAAAGCCCGCGGCCGCTATGACGAGCTGTGCAGGGCGCTCAACATGGACCAGGAGGCCAGCGGCCAAGCCTGGAGGAGCTACGAGAACATCAGCAGGAACTTCACCCTGGAGGCAAGTAGGCTCCACAACAACAAGACCGACATGACGGACGACACACAGGCCGCCACCGAGATCAGTGCACGGCGAGCCGCGACTGAGACACCCAATCACACACACACACAGGCACACAAGCACACAAACACACGCAGACACGTGTAATACCGCACATATACACAAACACACACACACACACACACACTTAATGGTGCTCATACGTACACACTCATTCACACACACACGCAAACACACTCAGTGTCAGAATCTGTCTTTTCATTTGTATGTATGTATTACCGTCATACAAGATAGAACGTTTCCACAAAATGAAACGCACACACACCCAGAGGGAGAGAGTGAGAGCGAGAGAGAGACTCAGTGTTTTTGTAACGACTTTGTTACCAAAGTAACAATGTCAGAGTTTTTTACCAAGAGGTTGAGGTGACCTGTCAGAACAGCCGTAACATGTTTTTAATCATTTATTTTTTGTAGTTTGGTGTCACTCCGAGAAGCTCTGTGAGGACAATAGAAGAGATCAACCAGATCAATGTGATTGACTGATCAAATAAGCTGTCAGCTGATCTGATCACAATGTTCAATGATAATAGTGTCACAGTCTGGCGCTTCTTTCTTTCTTAGGTTTGGGCCAAATATTTACAATATAGTTGAAAAGCCAAGTAGAATATCTGCAATTAGTCCTCTTATGGTTGTTTGTTGTTGTTGTCGTTATTGTTAGCATTTTGTGTTGGTTTGTTTTCCATCATCCATATGTCCTGCCCTCCCTCCTGCTTTCCACTTGCACCTCTCACTTTCTTCTGCTCTCCTTCCCTCATTCTCCCCCCATCTCCCTTCTTGGTTCCTCTCCTGCTCTCTCTCGCTCTCTCTCTCACTCACACACACACACACACAGGGCAGTGAGCTGCACTGGCTGGCCTGTGCCCTCTACGTGGCCTGTCGCTCCTCTGTGCCCACAGTGGGCAAAGGCACAGCTGAGGGCAACTATGTGTCTCTGACAAGGATCCTCCGCTGCTCAGAAATGAGGTAAAAACCCGCTACCCCATGCTACCCCCCTCCACACACACACACACACACACACACACAGTCACGCTTGTGGTGTCTCTGTGGCCGCAGCCTGATTGAGTTCTTCAGTAAGATGAAGAAGTGGCAGGACATGGCCAACCTGCCGCTCGACTTCAGGCGGGGCACCGACAAACTGGAGCGAAACTTCACCGTCTCCGCCGTCATCTTCAAGAAGTATGTGCCCATCTTCAGGGCCATCTTTAAGTCGCCGTCCGACGAGCCGCCCCGCGCACACCGCAGCCGCAAGCAGAGGTTTGACCTTTGACCTTCGAGGCGCCACACAGGGGCCGACCACTGTTTGGCTGATTGTGTGTTTTCGCTCCTGCGCCCAGGCGTCACCCCTGCACCGTGTCGGAGGTCTTCAACTTCTGCTGGATCCTCTTCGTCCATGCTAAAGGTAACAGACGGGAAGTCGCCTAGACAGTGTTTGTGCGTGTGTGTTGCCGTGCTGCCACACCAACACACAAGCGAAACCCTTCTGGAGAGAGCTGCTGCCTGCTGGGAGGCTCAGGCTGCCAGACGAGCCAACGGGAAATGGCGAAGTGGATTAAATCTGAGGATCAGCAGCAGGGGGAGAGAGAGAGAGAGAATGTTCCCGGCTAATCTGAGGGCAGGCCCGGGCTGGTTTGGATCAGCTGGACGCCTCTTGGTGAGGCCCGGTCGCCACCCGCAGGAATGTGGGCATGTGATGGTCTGCCATAGGTCCAGGGAGCAGAGACGAGTTGACAGTCAGGCAGGGGGAGGAGCTTTATTCTGACCTGCTTGGTTCTGACCCACTGCTCGGCGCGGTGTCTCCTCCCTCGGTAGGAAACTTCCCGATGATCAGCGACGACCTGGTGAACTCGTACCACCTGCTGCTCTGCGCCCTGGACCTGGTCTTCACCAACGCGCTGGTCAGCCACGGCCGCAGAGACATCCTCAACCCGGACTTCAGAGGTGAGACCTCAGGCCCGGGCCCGACTCCAGAACCGGTAATGTTGAGCCGATGATAATAACCACAAACCGAAGCTGGCAAAAGCACAGGAAGCTGTGCCTTGTATGCAGGGCTAGAACAGGAAATTGTGAAAGTACAGGAGAAGTGAACACAAACAGGAGGAGAGCAAACCAAACAGAGGCTCATGTAGCAAAGTGCCCCTCTCTGACAAGCTCCCCCACCAGGGGGCGCCGATATGTGGTCTTGTGCGTCAAACTGAGGTCTTTCCTGTCCTCAGGTCTCCCCGAGGACCACGGCGGCAGAGAGCACCGCGGGGGGGGCGGGCCACACTGCTTCATCCAGCAGCTGTGTGAGCTGCACGACGGCCTGGTGCTGGAGGCCAAAGGGGTTAAGGAGCATTTCTGGAAGCCCTTCATCAAGAAGCTCTTCCACAAAAGGGTAAGTCCAGCTTCAGGCCCCACGTGGTCCACACCTGCTTCTCTCGTTCAGCATCTGCTGCTGCTCCTCAGGTTCTCCGTGGGAAGGAGGACACGCTCACCGGCTTCCTGGACCCCGTCAACTTTGGAGATAGTTTGTGAGTCTGTGTGGATGCTTGAATGACGTCGGCTGGTCGGGGAGGTGCTGAGTGTGTGTGTGTGTGTGTGTGTGTGTGTGTCAGCACGGCGCTGAGCCGTGTGTATGAGGAGCACGTGCTGGCCACCGGCAGCCTGGACGAGAGGATCTTCACCGGCGAGGGGGCGAGCGAGAACATCGGCACGCCCGGACTCTGCCTGTGTGAAGGGGTGGAGAACCAGGACAGCGCCGCCTACAGGCTGCACAGCACCCTGACGGTAAGATGTTCTGACCCCGCCGATGACCGACAGGGACTCGGCAGAAGCTGCAGGTCAAAGGTCAACCCCCCTGCTGTCTGCCTCCACCCCCCCATCCTCTGCAGGCCTCGGCCCTGAAGGTCTCCACGCCGCTCACAGGCAGGAAGTACGTGCAGGAGAACGTCCTGTGCTCGCCCGTCTCCTCCGCCGTGCAGAGTGTGGGACGCCTCCACAGCCTGCTGACCGGCGCCAAGCAGGGGCCCAGTGCCAAGCTGCTGGAGACGCTACGGTACACTCACTCTCACACACACACACACACAAAGCTGCTGTAGATTCTGCGGTACACACACACACACACACACATACACACACTCACACACTCACACATATACACACACATGCTCTCTCATATACACACACATGCTCACTCATTTATACCTACAAAGCTGCTGTGGACAGTGTGTGTACACACACACACACACACACACAGGCACACAAACAGGCACACAAACACTCACTCATTCACTCAGTTATTCACACACACTCACATACACACACAAAGCTGCTGTAGACGCTGCAGTACACACACATATACACACACATACAGTATATACACACACATGCCCTCTCATATACACACATATGCTCACTCATATACACACGCACGCTCACTCATTTATACCTACAGAGCTGCTGTAGACAGTGTGTGTACACACACACACGCACACAAACACTCACTCACTCATTCACTCACTTATTCACACACACTCACAAACACACACAAAGCTGCTGTAGACGCTGCAGTACACAGATGCGCGCGCACGCACACACACAAGCACACACGCATACACAAAGCTGCTGGAGATGCTGCAATAGACACACACATGCATGCACCCACTTTTATGCACACGCACTCACACTCATGTACACACACCAAGCTGCTGTAGATGCTGTGATACACACACACACACAAATACACTCACAAAGCTGCTTGAGAGGCTGCAATGTATACTGTACACACGCATGCACACACCACACGTGCATGCGCGCACACACACACACACACACACACACACACACACTCACTCACATGCACATATAAAGCTGCTAGAGATGCTGTTGTATACACACACTAACACAAACATCAAGCTGCTGGAGA
>OMPJ01046000.1:4530-29921 GCA_900312935.1 Carapus acus | reverse complement strand
CCCACAGGGCCCAGGGGCGGGAATCTGAGCAGGGGCCGCGGCCTGGGAGAGGCCAATCAGGTGATGCTCCACTGACCTCTGCCAGTGCTGCATTGACTGGACCTGCAGGGACAACATGGCTGCTCCATAAGGCATGTTTAAAAGCCTTCGATTTTCTCAAACATCAACGGTTCGCCTTTTAACCCCGTGCGCTGGGGTCCAAAATCTGTAAAAATGTTGTGTGCGATTTTAGCGAGAGCTCCGCCCAATTGACTGTCGGACTTTTTCCCGCCAACATAAGGAAGTGATACGCACATGATGTACGCTGGCAGCGATAGACCAATCAGAGAACATCACGTAAAGCTACGAACAATACGTGCGCGTACCTACGCCACGCCCCCCGTTAGGTACTCTGTACTACTGCTGTGCAGCAAAACAACATTTGTGTGTTTATGGACCACTAAAATGGCATCGGTGAAGAGACGCGGCTACGACGCACAATTCAAACTGGAGGCTGTCGGTTACGCGGTTGTAAATGGGAGTAGAGCAGCCGCCAGAGAATTCAAAATCAATGAATCTATCTACTCTGGAATCATTTGGGAAAACCGGGCATATGCATTTCCAGGGTGTACTGAACAACAGGTGATCCTCTGACCTGCTTCCAAAGGTGCTTGACCACCTCCTCTTGAACTCGCCGTTGCAACCTCTCTTCCTCGTACTGCTTCTGCACCCTAAAAGCAGATTTATACTTTTCAGCGTAACTAGACCAACAACATAAACAAAATACATCATTCGAAAGAAAGTCGCTCCTCACTGGACAGCCAACCCAGGGAGACGAAGGGAAATCGTCAGCCAGCTACCTGTGGAGCTCTCCGGACAGGAAGACGATGTGCTCTTGCATCCTGCGGAGGCGGATCTCCGTCCGCACCTCTACCGCCACTGGATGGCGACGGCGTGTGTGCTGCCCCCTCCACCAGGACTGAATTTTCACCGCTGCGCTGTTTGCCTTCTCTGAACGAAACTGAGTTGGACCTGTGACGTCCTCGCTCGTGTGCGGCGCACCCGCGTCGGGCGCCGCTTGTAGAAAATCTTGAGGCGTGCTGGTTCTGACTCCAGCGGGGTGAGATGCGATGGCCGCGCCCACGTCTCGCTCCGTGTTGACCACCTCTTGACGGTGTGGTGACGGTGGAGCGTGTGTCTTGTGCTTTTTGGGCTGCGCCGGGTACTTTGGGGCCAGGGAGTCTGGCTCGAACGTCTCCGTCTCGTCCTCGCTGTCAGAGCGGCTCGGCGGTGGGTCGGTGTTGGACGCGAAGGGGAGAAACATGGAGTCTGAGGACAGCATGCTGCTGTTGAGTTTGTCCTCGTCCGTCGGGACGTCCTCCAAGTACATGTGATCCTCTGCTCCTCTCTGGCCGTGACTGGATGACGGCGGTGGGTGCGAAGGGTCGGACAACACCCACGTGTTGTACTGCACTACTGGCTCTGTCAACACGGGACAACCAGGGAGATGAAACGTGGGGACAAAAACGTCCACAGGAATTCATATTTCTAAGACAAAGTGCATGGTTTCTATCCAAAAATTTGCCTCTCACCAGTCTCTCCGGAGGACTGAGCGCCAGCTGGTGTGGGTGAGGTGACCTTGCTAGTCTCTCTTGAGCCTCCCAGAGCCGCTGCGGATGGAGGACTGCTTTTCCCCACGTCTAGTTGAGTTGGTCGCGGAGGACTTGCTGAGCTCACTTGACTCTCCTCCAAAAGCTGCTTTTGGTGCATCCTTAGAGATAAACACACAAAGTAGTTACACACATCAGTGACACATCTTTTCGCTTTTTTGAAGGCGTTGACTACTGTACCTCTGTTTACTGAGGATTTTTTCAAGCTTGGCATCCTCTGCTGTCTCCAGGCCCGGGGAAGAGGTCAAAGGGCAAACGGTAGCCAGATACTGGACCAGCTGTACGTGCTGGCCTGGGCGATATGACCGACCTTTACCCTGGCTGTATAGCCACTCTGCTTTCAGACTGAAACGTCAATAATAAGCGTCAATAATAATCCTTTTCAAAATCTGAAATGTGATGCTGAATTTACACTGGCTGCAGAATGAAACTGAAATCTACACACCCTTCCTTTTGCGAAACAACATATCCATCTAAGACCTTTAAGTTAAGGCACCAGCTCATGATATATGGCCGATAATCAAATCCTGGCAGTGAGGGCGTCGCCATGACGCAGGGGTTGCTCATGATGGACAGTTGCTCCAGCTCATGAAGGGTTGCCAGGTATGACACCTGTGGAAGGGATGTAGGGCAAAATAAAGCAACACGTGAGTGCGAACACTCACGAAAAAATAGTCCTACTCGAAAGGTTAAGGAGCGACTTACTTCATTGAGATCCCTCAGCTCGTTTTCGGCGAGGGAGAGAATGGATAAATGGGTGGGTAGATGGGCAGGAGCAGTGCGGAGCGTTGTGATGCCGTTTCCGTGGAGCAGCAGCGTCTATCGGAAACAAAAGTAAGTTCTCAATTACAAAGTGAATTCCTTCACCAAGTGGCAGCGCTCCGTCTCAGACGCTGCCACTCACCTTGAGCGCTACCAGTTTGGTCAGGTCTCCGATATTGGAGATGTTGTTGTCTGACAGATCCAGATGTTGAATGGAAGTGCAGCTGTTGAGTTGCTCGATGACCTGTGGTAACCAGCGCAGAACAAGATTAAGTCTATCATACTTGCACGAAACCTTTAACTTGTGGTCTTCTCTGCATTTTGCGTTGTGTGTCTGGCCTCAACATTGATCATTTGTTAAATTATTGACTGAAATTAGCCTTACCTTGATGTTATTACCCGACAGGTTGAGCCATTTAAGGTGGACAAGATGTCTCAACCCTTCGATGTAGCCGATGCTATTATTGGGAAGATTGAGGACTCTCAACTCTGTTAAATGAGCCACGCCCATCATTCGTATAAGACGGTTTCCTGCAACAGATAACTACATACAAAACGACAACGTTTGAATGTGGCCTGAGACATCTACACTGGTCAGACAGACTGTGAAGGAGCCTTACCTGCTGGAGACTCCGGCTCCTCTCCAGGTGATCCAGTTTCATGATGTGATTGCGGTCCAGGATGAGCGTGTGGGTGTCGTCGGAGCATACAAAATCATTGCCAAGTTTCTGCAAGCCCTGTGCAGTAAGATCCACGACTGGACCTGGAAATATTCAAGGGAAGACGGAAATCATGGAGATATGTTGGCGGCTCACTGACAACAAAATGGAAAATATTACTACCCACAACAGGAAAGGGCTATTGAGGCAGGTCTTTAATCTTGGGAGAAAACTCATCAGTGCCCAAAATTATGATAAATACAGTGTCAAACATTAATGCTGAAGAACATTTGTGTTGACGGCGGAGGTCATGAGGAAAAGACGGAATACTCCTGAATACACCTGATCCACATTTAGCTACACTGCATCACTACAACATGCAAAACACGAGGGGATGGTTCGATTGGTGTATGTGCTTACATGGTGCAACCTTCGCGGAGGTTATTTACAGATACACGGACTGGTTTGGAATGCTTTAGATATTGTTGTACATGAAACGCCACTGTATTGTACAGTCTTTACGCGGAGCAGTTGGCAGTCGATTAAGCTAGCCACCTGGACATATCGCCAAAGACTGACTGATTAAGCAAATAACACCCACCTGTGTTGACAACAAGTTCCACGTCCGACACTCCCATCGCCACACTTACGATTTTATTTCCTCTAATCTTTGAGAACTGATTGTTTCGGCCGGCCCACAGAAGGAGAATTACGAATCTCGGGACGCTTGTTCAGTACTTCAAGCGGCGCCACGGCCAGAGACTGCTGGGAAACGTAGTTTGCTGTCACTGTCCAAGCGACTGACGGTCGCTGTTGTTTGCCCCCATAATCGGCTCCAAATGGCCCGCGTCAAATCCGCAGTTCACGAGGAGTAGCTAAGTGTTCCACGGTTGCTCCGTTTGATCTCCAAAGAATGGCGTTATCGATGATAAAACACATCATTGTGACGTCACACCCAAAGGACTACAAACGTCATACAGCTTCGGCGCGCTCGTGTTGTTAGAAACCGCCACTTTCTCATTTTGAAAGGAGCCAGACAACAACACTGGCACCAAGGTGATAACAGATTATCTCTAAGTCATCATACGAACTATTGATTTGAGTCTCGTAACTACGCTCGCAACGACCTTTAGGGTGTCAACATTGTTTCGTGTCGAATTTTTCTATTTTTTTTCATTTGACCCTTTGTTTTTTTTTGTGTGTGTTAACTTGGCACTCCACGTACTAATATTTTTTCAAAAACTAAAATAGTCTATGCACTTGATGTAGATTATCATAAACATGGAGAAGCTCACAAAAACATGTTACATGCAAATAATTTTTTGATTTCGAGAACATTGTTTATTTTCATGGTTATCTATATGCCTGACAGTTGCGCTAATATAACTGAACATATCAGAGAGTAGCCAAGTGAAAAATACTTAATAAGTGCAAATGCGTCTGCATACATGACGATTAAGTAGTAAGATTTTTAAATAAAGTATTTTTGACATACACAACCGGTGCATGTGTCATCAAGAATTTCCGTTTCCGCCATCTTTCTTTCCGGTGTTGTGCCCTCTCGTAGCCATCATGAAGTGAGTGAACAGAATAAAATCTAACGCCATCACAGCGTATTAACACGTCCTGATTCGTTGCCATTACGTTAAATTAGGCATAGTGTCTTGTAAGAGTAGTCACGATGTCTATTTTGTATCCTCAGGGTCGAGCTGTGCAGTTTCAGTGGGTATAAGATATATCCCGGCCATGGCCGCCGATACGCCAGGACAGACGGAAAGGTAACTACTACTGACTCCTGCGCGGCAAAGCCGCTCTTCTCAAAGTGGTCACAAGAAGGACTTGTCCAACACAGTCCCCGTTTTGGTCGGGAGTTTTCCCGGTCCTCACCATGTCGGATACGTGTGAGGTCCAACCGGCACATACCTCCCTAAGTTAGCCTCGGAGCTAACATTAGCCACGTCCACAACTCGCATTAGTTGGGATGAACTTACCTGGTCGAACTGCGGTTCGTGACTCGGGGTGTATTTTCACAGGTGTTCCAGTTCCTGAATGCAAAATGCGAGTCTGCCTTCTTGGCCAAGAGGAACCCTCGTCAGATCAACTGGACAGTGCTGTACAGACGCAAGCACAAGAAGGGCCAGTCTGTAAGTCATTTTGCAGACCGTCAACGACATGTTATCATAGCTTCGATTAATGACTAGTGTAGGAATTCCAACGTTAAGATCACAGTCAAACTTGTCGGGAATTTGGGACACCTGCTTGAGGTGGTCAATCGGGTGCACAAGCACTATTCAAGAGATCCCATTGTTACATGATAGGTGTGCAGTGAAATGTAATTGTCATAAAGCTCTCCACTAAGCTAGCACAGGCAAGATGTAGTTGTGAGAGTAGAGTCCAGGTTTAAAAGCACAGAACTTTGACAGGATATCTTGGCTGCAAGCCGACGGTGTGCACAGTGTCGTCTGTGTCATGTGCTGTTGTCAGGCTGTGTTTTGCAGCCTGTGCAGCAGTGCTCACGCCACGGTCTGCGGCCACAAACGAACAGGAGATCATAGTACTGGCCCATGACGTCCACATGGACCTCACCATGGGCCAGCCTCCAAACACTCCAACAGTCCCAAAGAACATTTCCTAAGCTGACTTCAAACTCTACAGTGAAGTTACTAGTCTAGTCGTTTGTATTCACAAATTGTGAAATTGTGCTTGAAGTTGTGATACTCCGATCGTCGCTGGGATATTTGTGATGTCTGACTACTACATGAGAACTCCACCTAACCTGACTCTTTGGACCGAAATTAATCTCTGAAATGTTTGACGTTGTAACATTTTGTCCGGGATGTGGCGTCATTGATGGTGCTGACAGGCTGTGTGAGTAAACTAGTAATTTGTCCCATAATGACTGTCTCTCTCAACGCTGTGTTGTGACAGGAAGAGGTGACGAAGAAGCGTTCTCGCCGTGCAGTTAAGTTCCAGAGGGCCATCACTGGGGCCTCCTTGGCCGAGATCATGGCCAAGAGGAACCAGAAGCCTGAGGTCCGCAAGGCCCAGAGGGAGCAGGCCATCAGGTAATACGCCAATACAAGAGCATGGCTGAAAAATAGCTTGCACCTTCATTTAGAGGGCCCAAGACATAAAACCTCCTCTGCCTCATCTTGTTTAGTTGAGACTGTGGGTGTGGACACGCTTTCAACTTTTTCTGCTTATCCTCAGGGCGGCCAAGGAGGCCAAAAAGGCAAAGCAGGCAGCCAAGAAGCCAGTTGCACCAACCTCAAAGGTAATTTCTGACCCTGTGGTGCGTTGGTTGCGAGTCCTTTCAATCATCCCATGGTATGGCAGAATGTTTGGGATGTTACAATGGGATGAAATAAGTCATTAACACATTTTGATTTAGCAGAATAGATCGTCTCCCAAGCTTGTTAATGTTTTTATCATGATTTTTGAAGTGGCAGCCGAAAAAGTATAGTCGCACCACAAGAAACTTGGAAGAGGCAGTAAACAGATTGCAGCATCCATTGGTTCATAGAACATAATGCTATAAAAACTAGTTCAGAGGTTTAAAGTCCACTGATGACCCAAGTGAATGTCTACAACCGGTCAGCAGCTCTCAGAATAGTTAATAAGTCTCAACGTCCTAGTCAGTATGAGATAAACGTAGTTTAAATGCAGAGCAATTCTTGTCTTGACAACAGTCTGCATGACTTCTCTGTTGGGATTGTGATGTGGAGGGACAAATTTGAATAAAATGGGAATGTTTTATTTTAAAATGCCGTTACCACCAACATGTCTGAAGGGATATCCAAATGCAAATCCATACAGAAGTGCCCAGAACCCCTTATAATGTGACCACGTCATGTGTGCAGCTGCAAAGCTTTACAAGATTTTCCTAACTTGGCCATAGAAAATGACATTGTTTTCATTGTCTTCACCAGGCATCTACCAAGGCTGCACAGAAACCCAAAATTGCCAAGCCCATGAAGGTCAGCGCTCCTCGTGTTGGTGGAAAACGCTAAAGCTGGCTCATCGTTAATGCTTGTGAATAAAATGTGGCGAACCATGGCTGGTGTGACTCATCTGATTTACTTGAAACAATTCTGAAATGAAGCTGCCTGCACATTTGACCTGTGCCAACTAATCAGTCAATTGGACATTTTGTCTTCCCCACCTAAGGCCTGCAGTCATGTTTGGCCCAAAGTCAATTTGAGTTTGAGACCCCTGCATGAGAAGGTATTGGCTAAGCTAGTGAAAAATTAAGGGAAGGGCCACTCGAGATCTGCCCTGAACGACGACAACTGATGGCAGATTTGTGCCAGAAAACCACAGACGTCAATCTCCACAAGCCATTGACCAGACAATTGCAAGGGCACATGAGGCATAAATCCACGCCAGGCACATTTTCCAAATTCTCCCCCCATTTTTCAGTCACTTACAACCTGTTAGTCAAAATGTGTTAAAACACAATTTATTAGCATCACACCGCCATACAACCAAAGTCATTAAATACTCAGCAGGACAGCACAGACTTGAAAGGAATGACGCCAATTGCTAAAGTTGAGAGGGAATTGTGCACATACACACACACACACGCTACCATTCTATCAATTGAAACACATTCATCGACAAGGATTCGATACTTTTGTTAGTTGTAAGCACTACAGTTCCAGTGTTGGCTCCCATGCTTCCATTTCCCTGCTTGACAGCCCTAAATTTACTGAGAAGTGAAGCAAAGATGGTTGATGAAATACTAAATATTTAACCTAGTATGACCTCCTAAGAGTTGAAGCCACAATCATAATAAGTACTCCATTTAATAATTGTTGAGGTATAGATGCCATGAGTGCAGCTACATTTTAAGTATGGATGGAATTAAAAGTGATAAGTCCTTAAAGATTCATGACTATATTGCATGAATCTTAGGAACACAACTGCTAAAATACATTCCCCCATGTGCCCAAAATAGCGAGTGCAACATCCTACTGACACAGCTAAGTAAGAATACGTAACACAAACACTTGCCTAGCCAAAGTCACAAGTTACAATTCTGTAACCGTATTGGCAACGTGTGAGATGCCAAAACAAGGCTGAGAAGATATGATGGCATCTCACTACCAGAGTCACTTGGCCAGCTGGCAGGATGGTCTTGCACCGGTTTTAGTGCCTCGTGTGCAGTTTCTTGATATTCAGGGGACCACACATGCTATGGTACTTTTTTGTTCACATTCTAATCAACAACAACAACGATGAACAGTTTGTTGGAGTACAAGTTGAGTCGCACTTTTATCAGTTCTTGGTTGGGGAGTGTAAATAAGCCATATTGTTCTTTCCACCTAGATTCATGCCGTATAGCATTACCATTAGTTTTATTGTTCCACGAGGTACTGACTGGCACAGTAAAACATGATACAAACCGTCCACACAAAAAACAATCATACAATTTGATAAACAAGTAGTATTTTACTTGTGCGTTGAGTGAGAGGTGACTACTGTTAAAAAAAAAAAAAGGAGGGTGGGTGGGGGATAAATGTTCTTTTGCAAAAACACCCCTGAGGAAATTTTAAGCCTCTGGAAAAGTGCACATTTCCGACAGGGTGAGCAGGCTTCCTGTGGTAAAATAATGATTATGGCATGTTGGGTTGCAGAGATGCTGTGGGGTGAGGCAGATGTGCACCCGGGTGGTGGGGTCTCCCTTTCAGTCCGTTGGAGGGGAGCGTTGGCAGGATTAGCGGTCCTCAAGACTCTGCTGCAGCCTCTGCTGCAGCCTCCTTGGCCTGCTCCTTCTTATCTTGTTTGTACCTGAGTCAACAAAGAAGATGTGCACTGTGACACACATCAACATTCCAAACTAATGCCCGCATATCGCCCCGAACAATGCAACGTGTTCCGTTTACAGCATTTTCTAAAAGCTCCAGGACCACAGATTCGTCATTCACTCATCTATTCATTAACTCACACTTCTTGTACCCCCCCAGGCCTTAATGTTACCAATTCACTACCTTGTAAATCTTGTGCAGAGCTCCCAGTGCAACCTAAAATGTGCTGGCAGAGTTTCTTACCCTTAATATGTAAGTAGTACCAAGCTACTGTGAGGTTATCTCATATTACTTAGCTTTAAACTGATATTACGCCTCTAATTGAGATAAGAAGAAACACTGATTGGCAAAGGTCAGATGATGCCGGTGGCCTCTGGTGAGGTGAGAACACACACTTGCACAGACACTGACCTCCAAATTCTGTAGAGCTGGGAGGCTCCAGCACCACCGACGAAGAAGTTGACAGCGAACAGGTTCCAATTTTTTGGGATGATGACCAATGAGTACCTGGACCAGATAAGTCCTGCCGTGGAGAAAAAATGGAATTTGGGTGAAGGTTACGTACACAATCGGCAGACCGGCAGATGTACCTGTCAACAGAGTCTGTTTTGGTGAAATACGTGACTCGGTCAGACTTATTTGAGGACGTGTTGCAAGAGCGAACGCGTCACAAATCCTCAAACACAGGTCGACAGTTTGGTCACAATGCTGACCTGACATCAAATCACATGTCGAGGTGAGGTCAACAGTTTGGGGTCTTCCTCAGATGTGGACACACTGTCAAGCTAGTGGAATTTAATATCTCGCGCATGTACTTCAGTCTCAAAGGTGTGCACAGTTTGAGCTCCTGGCCAGGCCTCACCTGTGGCTGTGAGCACGCCTGACTGAGAAGTGCTGAGTTTCTCTGCTGGTCGAGTCATGTCGGCCAAACCTGCCACCACCAGACCCTGGAGAATCCCACAACATCAACATCGAGACATCCATACTCAATTCTGTGTGGTGCTGGGTAAAGAGCAAAATTAGAGCAGCTTTAAAAGTGCTAGATACACTCACCCATTTGAACATGGGTGCCCAGAAGAAGACCGTTTTAGGACCTAGAGCACAAAAGGACGAGAGATGATGTTACAATTGTAATAGCAACCTGACAGTCTGCCAGAAATATGTAATCTGCACGGCTTTTCTAGGAGAGATCACACACACGTATCAACTGGTTAGGCTGGTTAGGTTACATTGACACCACTCTATGAGCTCTGATATTGTGGCCTCTGCACGAGAGGTGTAAGAACATGTTCACCCTATAGCGCCGCCAAAAACACGCATGAACATACAGTTAAATCAAATAAATGAGTGATGCTCCAGGCCAAAGTCAGAGGAGGAAGAGCCTGCGAGGATGTGCGCCAATCACGTTTGTGGGAGTTGGCTCCGTTCCCTCCACACACACACTCACACGCAGTCAGGACGTCGACCTTGACGCCCACAGCACCAATATTCGTAATACACAAACCCAGCTGTGTGACGCACATCTAGCCAGCCCAGGACAGAAGGACGGAAGTACTGAGTGTATCACAGCAGCTTTTATCTGCCAGCATTGATAAGCATTCAGCTTGCAAACACAAATCAACAATTTCACTGAATCACATTCATTCTAATTCAACGTTGTTATCAAAGTAAGTTAAAAAAAATACTCAACAACATATCAGAAATATCAGAGGTCCATTTCCACAACACACAGAGCATTATCTGACAAAATCATTGTGATTATACCTGAGTGGCACCGCTGCTGTTTATGTGTGGTTTTATCAAGAACCTTTGAGCTGTTGTCAGACTCGAGGCGACAATAAACCCACTGCGGCTTTGTTTTTAGGACATCAGCACAAATCCGTCACTGTCAACAGGAGGTCGGCTGCTCTCATGTCCACAGTCAGAGGAGGGCACAGAGATTTATTGTGTTTGTTATCACAGCTGACTGGTATCAAGGTGTCCCACTGCCTGTTTGTTGGGGACTACTATCTGTTTGCAGCTAACTGTTTACAGATTGCTCAGATATTCTACTTTCACAACATTTGTTAGTGCTAATCAACATTTAACAGTTTTTAGGTTTTGAAAGCAATATGGCTGTGGTCAGGATTTGACTAATCCTAATCAGGGATGTAAACGGGCAGAGAGCTATGTTTACACAGATAAAAAGATTGTAACTGATGCTTCAAATGAGTTTCAAATGACACACTTGAGCAGGTATGGCCAGCATCTGGTTCCAATCGAATATCAGTTTCGGATAATAGTAAGAGGAGCACTGGTGGAAAAATCAACCACAGCCACAGCACCGCGTCTCAAATACCGACACACACTCCGACACGTCTCCTCCCAGCTGACTGACATCCCGGACGCGCAGGTTATTTTAGCACTAATAAGCGGTTCGGTTTGGGGCGGGTGCGTCTTACCTGCTGGATGGTTGTACAGTGGTCTGAGCTTGGCCGGGAGCAAGTGTTCGATCCGGTCCAAAATGCGGTGGTAGGAGGCTCTGAGTGCAGCCATGACCGCCACGAAAACACAACCCAAATTCAAGTCTAAGAACCGGAGGGCTGCTAATGGGTTAGCCGCTACTGATCCAATGGACGGTAAAACAAAACAAGAGATCAGCGCGTTGGCTGACGGATAAAGTTACGTTACGGAAAAAGATGGAGGGAGTAGAGAGTCTTGTGGCCCTGCCGCTGACCTTGTAGGGCAGTTGGACGGCTGCTGTGGCCGGTCACTAGCCTCCGTCTGACGGTCGAGAGAGGTGACTTTCCGCGCAGCGCAACCTACCGCGCTAGGGGGCGGGAACCACCGTCTAAAGCTCTGATTGGTCACTGTGCTGAACTTGTTGAAGATGATTGGCTGAGAAGGGCGCGTACAATATGCTATCCTGCCTCTGCTGCGTGGGCGGTGGGCAAATTGTCACGAGTTGTCAATAATTAAAAACAATAATATTTAAATAGAAAAAACTGACGGAGACCGTAAACAAATTTATAGACAACGTGAATTTTTTTAAATGCATGCGTTAGGTGCAATTATGAACGTGCCAGTGTCAATGCATCTGTTAGTGGTCCACGTGCCCCACTGATGTTGAGACAAATAATTCAGGATTTCCACGTAAGCGCAATTGACAACATTCTCTCTCATTCTTTTTGATTTTGGCATTTAATAATATATGCGGAGGTTACTGACACCATTTGCTTTGCGCCACTTTCGTTAATGAGGTCATCGCACTCTCATCACACGTGTAAATCGACATACTATATGTTGATGTTTCGTCAGTTTGTCAATAGAACATAAAAGAAGACCATGTTGTATAGATGACCAAAGTTAAACAAATCGTCGTCCCACCAGTGTGCACCAATTCTATCGTTCATTCAACGTTTCTTGAAATATTTGTGACCCAATTGCGATTTGGTTATTTAATTTTTTTTCTCGACCGAAAATCTGTGAATTAAAGGTCTGTACTATTACCTGTCCAGATGAAAACGAAACAAAAACTTTATAATAAAACGATATAATAAAAATTGTACTCAATGAAAAGGGTAAAAACCCGTATCTTTAGTCTGAGATATTTGATAAACAAATTTTTTACTGAAAACTAGTGGTCACACAGGCATAAACAAAGACATATACAGCGTGTCCCCGCGCGACATTGACATTTCAGAGTGTGCCCATCACAACCGTACACGAACATATCCCACTTAAGCACTTAATACGTTCTACTGGCGTAAAGCTGCTCCATATTATAAAGGCAGTTTATTCAGTTTCTTTTCATCACCAGCAAATGTTCCGCCAGCGCTCGATAACAAACCAAGCGCTCCCCAAACCTCGGCCCAAATCACGCATCTTCTCGCGTTGTTTAGGCCCACGAGTCGTCCGTCTGTGCACGGTGGCTAAAAACAAACCCTGCTCGGCTCGCAGGGCGCACACGGTCATCGGCCCGCCCAGGTGCCCAGAACAGCGGCGCGGAGGAACCGCGGAGGTCCCCGGGGGAAAGGAGGCAGCGTCCAGGCTGCAAGGTTATCTCCACCATTTCCTGATAATCCTGGAGCTGCTTACTGTGGATCTACTCAATTGTTTTGGTGAACATCACTCGCACAACAGGGTCAGAGACAGATACCAAGTACACTAGAAAACGACACACTGATGAGGGTGCAGTTGCACTTTAATGTAGTGTGACCAGATGCGCAATGACAGACCACACACAAGCAGCTCCCAAATGTGTGAGTCTTTCATTTCCTCGACTGTCTCCTCACGGGAGAACAGCATTAGCTTTTTAAAAGCATTTGGTCGTACAGGAGAAATTTCAGTAAAAGTTACTGCCATCTTAAGGGCCAGCATTTTAATCTTCTTCTCAACAGAATTATTTCCGAACAGAAAATAAGGACACAACAAAAACGAAAACAAAAGGTACCCAAAAGTCAGCAGTGGTGGCCTTGGCCTTTAATAAAACAATGGACAACACAAAACCAAACGAGCATACACACCCACCAATTGTCTTCATTCACAAGGAGTAATATCTCTTGTCACTTAACGTACGGGACGCCAATTCGAAGCATTCGAATCACAATAGGCCAAGAGCGGCAAGCCGAAGAGCTCGAGTGGGGCTATCTCCCCTCTGAATTCATGTAAAATAATACAAGACTGGCATCAAAAAGAAAATCGACTCAAACAAACAAAATATTTAAACGTCAAGACACTCACGCCTTCTCCCGGACCACCGTGGACAACTCGACTCCAGATGTCGAGTTAATATCTGCCCATCCTTCACCGATTTACAGCCCCCACGCTGCCACCTGTCAGCTGGTCAGGCATGTGCCGGCGTCCGAATGTCGCCCGTGATGACGACACGCGCGCGCCTTAAATCAGCCACAGGTAACACCAATAACCACACCCACCCAAGCCAGTGGCCAACCGGGGGAACGGCAGCCCTCTCTTTATCGGTCCCATTGTTGTGGTCCACCCCACCTGGCTACACACGTTTAAAAAAAAGCCCTCAGTGCCATGAAGGTCCCAATATGAATGCATCAATAATAGCAATTGGGAGAGGACATCACACATTCCAAACATCTGCCAATTCACACATAACTCCTCCCTTGAGGTTACTTACCAACTTTCTAAAAATGTCATATGTTCCTTGAACGTTTAGCGCTCTACACTGCCCTCTAGTGGTGAATCATACGCACATGTGCTGCCTCTTCCTCAAATAGAACGTCGATCCTGTTTGTTTTGTATGACATATGATGCTCTAATATGAGAAGTAACGATTACTCAAGGTTTGTCTAAATGGTTTCACACCTGTAGTCTGCCATTAAACACTTTGTAATTTATGCAACCAAACAGGGTATCTCTCAATTAATTGCAATCTATTCAATCTAATAACAACAGAAAAGCAAAAGCATAAATCTGGTCAGCCAAATGTAAAAGTAACACTGTACAAATCAAGAAATTGTTTTGTTTGATCAGTGCCGCAAATAATCAGTTATTGACTCTGTCACTGTGGTTACACACAATCCTAATCTTCAGTTGCTCATAAAAATACATGATACAATGCTAATTTTGACCCGGTGCTGCAAACAGGCTTCTAGCTGATGGGAGCCCCCGTTGTGACTAGACTGTAGTAGGCCCCTCTCTTCATCATGAGCTCCTTATGCGCGCCCTGTTCTATTACAGCTCCTTGAGACATCACAGCTATTTTGTCCGCAGTCTCAATCGTGGACAGTCGATGAGCGATGACGATGCAGGTCCGTCCTTTCCTGGCCTCATCTAGTGCAGCCTGGACAGTCTGATGGAAAGCAACTTTGTCATGTTAACTAATCACAGAAACACAATACACATCTGTTGGCACATATTTTATGGAATGAACTGGGAGAAACTGAAGCTGCTGTTACCTTCTCACTCTCAGTGTCTAAGGCAGATGTCGCTTCATCGAGGAGCAGGACTTTAGGATTCCTTGCGATGGCTCGGGCAATGGCGATTCGTTGTTTCTGTCCTCTGGACAAAAGTGAGCCCTGGCTACCAACATGTGTCTCATATTTCTGAAAGCACAGTGCACAAGTGTTACTGGGGACAGCACAAGGTCACAGGGACAAAAACGCAGAAGACAACCACCAGCACACAACGTTCCGCTGCCATATCACAGGCCTGCACTTTGCTCTAATATCTGTCATTCTTTTTGTAAATCGTACTGCTGAATTTCGTGGTACTACTTACGTCTGGTAGGGACATGACAAAGTCGTGAAGGAAGGATTTCTTTGCTGCTGCGACCACCTCCTCCATGCTGATGACCCTGGAGTTGTCTCCATACTGAATGTTCTCAGCTATACTGCAGTCAAACAGGACCGGCTCCTGGGATACTATGCCGATTTGAGCTCGAAGAAAAGGGACATTTACCGTGTCTGATCTGTGGCCATCGATCCACTGAAAATAAAAGGTTTGATCCTCATGATGGCCTTAACGAAATCTTGGCATAATTCATCAGCGTTACACCTTTAAGTAGTATTGCTCAGACTACGTACCACCTGCCCTTCTTCCGGATCGTAGAACCTCTCCAGCAGTTGAACACAGGTGCTTTTCCCACAGCCGCTGCTGCCCACAAGAGCCAAAGTCTGGCCAGGCTTCACGCACACCGAGAGGCCTTTCAACACTTGAGTATCTGGTCTCGTCGGATAGGTGAATTTACAGTTTCGGAACTCTATGTCCCCTCTGAACACGTCCTACAAATAAAATATAGTAGTATATAACATGGCAAAGTTGAATTATATGAATGAATGATTATTTGTCAGCTGCGCTAACCCATTTTTCTCCATCCACGTTACTCCTGCTAATCTTCGGAATGCGATCCAAGAGTTTGAAAAAATGACTGGCAGCGATTTTGGCTTTGGCGTAATCCGGTGTGAAGGAGGAAGCTTTTCCCAGCGCGGTGCCGCTGATAATCACAGCTCCAATCACCCTACAGGGGTGGAACACATACCAACTGTTGGTGTTTTGCAAGTACATACTGTAGATCTCAAAACACTGCTGCTTTTGGGTAGAGTGTGTCAAACCAACCTGAAGACAAACATGTAGTGTAAGCCCTCTGAGCTCACCAGGTAGCCTCCATATCTGTATGAAGCAGCGTATGCCAGGAAGATTACACACTGGGAAACACCAAAGGAAAGGCCAAAGATGTGGGCTTTCTTCTTGGCAGATGCATACGGAGCCACCAGTTTCTCCTCAAATGATTCCATGAATGATTTTTCTTTGGCCAGGCCTGCAATGGTCCTGATGTTGGTCAGTGCTTCGCTGGATACCTGAAAGTAAGAAGCCGTTACAGTGCAACTTCCCGATACTGCAAAATCAGATAAATAAGTACCCTGTCAGGCTGCAGGATCCTGACAGCAAGAGCGGTTTCACGATTTCAACTTACTTGACCTGCAGCCTCCATGGCCTTTCTGTCATCCTTTGCAAAGCCTGTCAGCATTTTGGCTTGGAAGGCTCCAGAGAGGCCGAGGAGCGGCAGGAAGCACATTATTACCAAACTTAACTTCCAACTGTAGTAGAAAGCCATGACGAAAGACACTCCGATACTGGTCAGTGAGTTCACGATCATGCCAATCTGAGGTCCAACTGCCTGCAAATGTCAATGAGCACATTTGAAGCTTTCCTTCAAAATAGCGCTGTCACCATTTGTGATGGATACACAGTGCTGACCAAACAAAATGTTTTTTCAACACAGTAATTATCTATATGTCAACCACAAGTAACACATGCATATACACATGCACTGTATTTCTATGTCTATGTATATGTATCACGATGGAATTTTCATTGGCAGGTTTGAAAAAAACCCTCTTCCACACAGTCTTAAAATGTTGGACAGTGCAAATTCCTAGCATGGGTTTGCTAACATCTTAACTTACTCCTTGGACCATGGACACATCAACGGCTAATCTTGTAGTCAGAGCTCCTGGACTATTCATGGGATCATCAAACCAACCCATCTCCTGGTTCAACATGGCCTGAAAGCCAACTTTTCTCAAACGGCGAGTCAGAAGTTCTCCAGACTTCGCAAACCCATAGCCCTGTGATGAAGAGTTTGAGTTAGACATAAAAGAAAATCAGGGCCATCAATTGCGATCCCGATCGAATGCTGCAGACCTGCATGAACTGTGACAATAAGCATGCCACAGCCGCCATGCAAAACACGGCGCATGTATTGTTTATTTGTTGTCTCTGGACGTCCAAGTCTTGAATGCCAAATGTCTGCAAAATAGAAACATGGTGTGAAGCTTTTTCAGCTGACGTGATGTCAAGCAGTGAGGTCAGCGGAGCTCAGAAAACACAGAACCTCTCACCCCAACTATCTGGCTGAAGAGGACCGCGTAGATGGGACTTATTGAACCATTAACTGCCGCTCCCACACAGCCTAAGAGCGTATACGGCCATTCTGGTTGGTTGTACTTCAGGATTCTCATGATTAAGCCCTTCATGAGATGTGTATCTGCATCATCCTTTGTTACCTGGGGGGAAGAATGTCAGGGCCACTTAATGACATGCCAGCACAGTAAGTCAGTAAGTACTGAAGGTCTGCTTGGGTGAGGGTGCATGAAATGAAGAACCTCTATACATTTTCCTGTGTCATGTCCGTGTCAAAGTGGAATCCCAGACTGTCAGATATTGCATCGGGGGAAAAGTCTTTTGAAATATTGCTCTGAGATCGCAATCGAATCGAGCCCCTACCGAGGACACATTGAGAAAGTTTGGATTAATCAAACGGTACTCATGAAATGGTGAAATCTAGATCTTATGTTTCCCATTACTCCCTGCAGGGGTACAGGGAGGTAGCCAAACAGAAGTGAGATCTAGAGCAACTGGACTTGGTTGATTTGAGAAGACGTCCCTCTCCAATGAGCCTCCTAAGTTTTGGTAAATTGCTTAGGAATCATGGCGGTGGGAGGCGGTGGGTGGAGCTCAGAGAGCCAATCGAGCCTCTAACATCTGTTGCGCCAAGACCCCCGGGACACACATCATAGATTGCTTTCCATTCGAACTAAGGAGATCTTGTATTAGAAGAGTCAAGCATCTTCAAAAACCGACCAAGTCCAGTTGCCACACCTCCAGGTCCACTTGGATTTCCCACGACAATACAAAATGTCTGCCAGCTCACCTTGAGTTATATCGGGATCTGGAGCCTCCAGTGCTTCCATCCCAAGTCTGCGGCTCAGTGGCTCCCTCAAATGCTTGAATGCCGATACCTTTGGAAAATAATAGCACCTGCTGACTGACACTCCTCATTGCAATGACATCCAAGCATGAAAGGCGTACCTCACACTCTCACGGTCCTACCTTTTGTGTTGTGCGCACCTTGGTTTTGAAGGGTGACCAAGGTGTAGTAAACGCCGTTCCTCTCCAGGAGCTCACTGTGCGTTCCCTGTTCCACGATTTGTCCATGTTCAAAACCAACGATAATGTCTGCATTTCTGATGGTTGAAAGACGGTGGGAGATGGAAATGGTGGTCCTTCCCACACGCATCTGCAGATGAAGCACATGTTGGATCAGTACACAACTGAAACAATAAAACTGAGATGACAAATGAGAGATTAACCTTATCAAGTGCTTCCTGTACAACAGCCTCACTCTCATTGTCCAAGGCAGATGTGGCCATATCCAACAACAGGATCTTGGGATTGCGGATCAAAGCTCGAGCAATAGCAATCCTCTGCTTCTGTCCTCCGCTCATCTGGCCCCCACCCTCTCCCACAAAAGTGTCAAATTGCTGGACAAAGAGAAATGTAAACATTACCCCAGTCATGGTGAATCCAAACTGCGTGATAGTATAACCTCATCAACGTAAACGTACCTCTGGCAAGTTCATGATAAAGTCATAAGCGTTGGCTGCTTTTGCTGCCCGGATTACATCTTCCATAGTTACGCCCGGCCGCCCAAATCGAATGTTCTCTTCGATGGTGGTAGAAAAAAGTATCGGCTCCTGCTCCACGACGCCAATGAGCGAGCGGAGCCACTGGATGTTCAGGCTGCGGATGTCATGGCCATCTAAGGTGACCTGAGACAGAGATAAGAGGCGGAGTGGAATCAGAGCAAAGCCAGGCTAAGATTTCCAGCAATGTTATGTTGGCGAGCACTTATAGAGGTACCATTCCTTCATCAGGGTCATAAAACCTTTGGATAAGTTGGATGGCTGTGCTCTTTCCAGATCCACTCGGTCCAACAAACGCAGTAGTTTGTCCTGGTTCGATCTTCAAATTCATGTTGGTTAGGATCTAATAAAAACCCACACACAACCAAAAAAAAAACAGTTAATTCCCTGGACAGAGGTACTTCAACAGCTGTGGATTGAGGAGTAGTACCTTGACATCTGGACGGGATGGGTAGTGAAAGGAGACATTGTGAAATTCAATGTCACCTTTTACGTTGTCTAATTTGTAACCCTCCTCAGAAAGGCAGTCGATTTCTGATTGCTGTGAAAACAAAGAGACAATAAATGTGAAACACTGTGGTTACCATAATACTATTACTACAATTCTCTCATTAAAACAAACTCAGCGTATGATATGAAGCACAGAGGTCAGAGTAACCTGATGGGATCTGGCATTCAGTCCCCTTCTTTAGCTCGTGTCCAACTGTCGCTAGTCTTGTGTGGATGTCTCCCTGTCTCCATCTATTTGCTCCTCCTCTCTCTGCATCACACCTGTCCCTAATTGTCTCTTGAGCCTCTTGTGTGCACACAACCCCTCTCCTCTTTTCACCAAATTCCTTGCTGTGTGCTCACTGTAGTTTTTCTCTATGTAGGTAATCCTCGATCGCCCAAGTCCCGATGTTTGCACAATTTCAGGTCGACTTATTGGTATTCCGCCTTTTGTTCATGATCCTTTTAGTTCTACAATTGCTTCCTGTCTCAGTCCCGGTTGTCTTATTGAGATACACCTGCGTCAGGTGTATCTCCACCTGCTTGAACAGTGTGTCTCAACTTTGTGCCTATTTACAACTCAAAAATTTTACCCTGTCAATGGTGTCAAAGATGGTCTTTGCTGCCGCGCGGCCTGAAGCAAAGGCTTCCAGACATGAGGAGGCCTGGCCCAAATGTATTGCTGCCACTAGCACTCCAAGAAACACCTGCAGATAAACATACCAGAACCGATGGAAAGAAAAAAAAGAACTCAGGATCTAAAATATCTCACCAAGACCAAGTTTCAAGGGTTCGCGTGGAAAGTTTGGACATACCTGAATCAGACCACCAGGAGATAACTCTTTGGTGTCAATTACCAATTTGGAGCCATACCAGAAGGCCAAAGCATAGCACAGGAAGATGATACACCACATGAATCCCTGAAACAGGCCGATGATCGCCCCCTTTTGGATACCCCAAGTCTGAGCTGCCACAAGGTTTCTGTCATACCTGATGCAGTTGAACAAACCGCAACTCTCAGAAACAGCCACTCGAGTCGCCACGCCCTCAAAACAGATTACCTTTCGGTTTCTTTGTCCTCCCCACCAAAAGCTGCCACGGTTCTGATGGCTGACAGCGCCCCGTCAGCGACTGCCCCGGCCTTGGCATAGGCCTGCAACTCGCGCCCTGTAAGCCTGGACAAAGCCTGCAACAAAAGGGAGACAGATCCGTAAAGCTGTCGTCAACATGAGTCGTAAACACATAAACACAGGCAAACACACAGAACAAATTCAAAATGCACATGCTTAGGATGTCATTTACGAAAACAGCCCAAACATTGTAACCCACAAGGGCAGAGGACTGAACTAATCGTTCCCTCTTACCACGGCCATCAGAGCAGCACCCCCGCCAAGTAGTGGACTCACAGAGACGACCACCATCGTCAACTTCCATCCCCCGAGAAATCCCACCGTGAAGCCAAACACAAAGGTGGAGAGCCTCTCCATGAACACAGACACCTGGTCGGCAATGGCGTAGTTGATCTTGTTGATGTCACTACGAGGGGGACCAAACCAGTCAGTACGAGACGTCAAACATTCTCCCACCCCACACACACACACACACACTGATAACGGCCTGATAGGACGATACAGTCCCGACTCACTCGGACATCCTGGTGTTCAATTCACCCACAGAGTTGCTGTCAAACCAGCCCATCTCCATACACATGACTTTGCGGAAATAAACCTTCCGTAATTTCTGAATCTGCCTGGCAGCTGACAGCACCCACAAGGAAATCTGGGGGGCACACATTTAGACAGTAATGAGGACCGGACAGTGTGTGTTCAGTACCTCACATCTCTGATTATACCACATCGTAAAACTTAATGCTCACCTGAAGGTACCCAACGATAAAAGCTCCCAACCCAATTCCAACATAGTAATACGCAAACATGGTCATCTGACCTTCAATATCCACCCTGTGAGAGAAAAATGAATAGGTTGCCCGCGAACCTTCTTTTGTGTCCCTGCAATAAAGCTGCCGTGACCGCGGACGGTCTCTCACCCGCAGAATATTGTGGTGTTTTCTGCCGTTAGATGAATCGAGTTATTTTTCCAAACGATAGTGTTGTTGATGCAGGTTTTATTTGGATCCTTCAGCTCCTGCATCTCACGCTCATAAAACACGAACGTGTCGGTCATCATGCCGTAAACCAGAAACATGAGTGGCATGGCAGCACCGTGTACGATGGAACAGACGCTCGCCACCGCCATCATTACCACGTCTGCAGGGGTAGCAAATCTAAACTGGAGTCAAGAGGATGTAGTGGACATTAGAAATACGTCTCCGTCCGTTAAAAACAAAGAAATGGTTTTGTTGTCTGGAAGTTGAGGGAATTACTTACCAACTGGAAATATCCAACGCTAAGCTGGCCACCATTCTTCTCCCCATCTCTGTGAAAAAAGATAATTTCAGGTGTGAAACGGAGGAGAATCACATGACATCTTCACAAGGAATTGTTCTCAAAACGTCATTGTGCTCCCAGTGGGGCAATGAACTCACCCACTGCCACTGCCCCCTGAAAAGGATCAAAGTAGAATGTTATTAATGTTGTGACATAATTACGCTTTTATTGTCCTTATTTATTGTTTTGTGTGTTCAAAATCAAGGACTCACTACCTTGATCTGGCGATAAGACCTCAAAGGATTTCTTCATTATTCCTTTATTTTAGATTTTTTGTTTGACTCAGGGAGATCTGTCCAAACAAAGAATTCAATTTTTTTCCGAATTCGTATCCAAATTCATTGCATTCACTATCTTCGCATTTGTGTTCTTCTATATCATTCTTAACTACGAAGCATAGTAAGAACCATAGTATCTTTACTAATCTGTTTACCCAGTGCTGTGTTATTGACATGTGATGTTATGATTTCTGTAACTAAGGTAAATATAGTTAAGTGTAGAGAAGACTCACCAAGCAGACATGGACAGTACAAAGACTCTTGACCTTCCCAATGATCTTGCTTCTATCTAAAGCTATATTAAACAAATAAGAAAATACAACAGATGATCGTGTACATCATTATCATCATCACACTCAGCGGTGGGCTACCATCTAGCGGCTCGAAGGAGAGAGAAAATTCATCAAAACAATCCATTACAGCAAACTTACCGCTCCCAACAGATTTTCATTCAACGTTAGCGGTAATGACAAGAGCAGCAGCTCATACTGAATAAATCCTGCAACGGTCTGGACAGAAAATACTTTGAGGGGGAGGAGGAGGAGTGAAAGCTGCGCAGCTCCGAGCCCCAAGACCACACGTCCTCACGTCTCACTGCCTGTATGGCGCTGCTTTGAGTCCCCACCTGTTGGGACGATTGGACCAAACCTCTGTCTCCCTCTATCTCCCTCTGGCCTAACCTCTGTCTCGCTTTCCCCACTATCTGCTCCTCCATTAGAGCGATAAGGACTCTGTGAGCGCTGAAACACAGGCAAGACCCAGGAAGCCCTTTGACAATCGCTACACCACGTAAATGTCAACCACAGCCACCGAATATGTCACTCTCCACCGCATTCAGGACAGAAACAGTCAACAAAAGTCCCTTGGATGCATAAGAATCATGATAATTTAGTGATGGAAATCCGGTGTGTGAGTGATGCTGTTGGGACAATTTCTTGTCTTAGGTACTGCAGTTAATCAACGTGTATAAACACAATGTATTTCTGATGTGCATCACTACCTCCAACATCCTAACAAGGGTGTTTTCGGGGTTCGATCATCAGACGTTCCTGCATAAACAAACACACAGAGGCACAACATGGTGTTGTGGGAATAAAGCCCTGAGGTTAATGGCCGCAGGGACAATGGAGGCTTGTCTCAGGAGTTTGCTCCTTCTTTACAACCCTAATCAGACCCTGCTCAGGTGATTGATAGTATCAGACGAGGGAGGTGGTCAGTGAAAGCATCCGGCAAGGTCTTGTTGCCCAAGATGGATTCCATTAATACCTAAACCCAAAGCATCAGGACGGTCAGCTCCCTTCCATGGCAGATTTCAATTTGTGCCTCAAAGTGTGCAGGATGAGAAGTTTTGGTGGACTATTGCCTGGAGAAATTTTTTAGAATCCTGCTGTACACACTGTTAAGAGCTAATGGAGACGCAAATGATTACATATTGACATCGACCTTCATTTACAATTACTTCATTTTCAAAAACAGTCACAATTTTTTATTTTACAGACATTTTAGTGTAATTTCATATGACAGAGTCTCACACTTTTAACACAACACACAAAAGCAACCAGATGACACAGAGGTCAGTGCGGGTGTCGGGTCAGTGGGTGACCCGTCAATAACAATCTATCCGTTCCAGTTCGCCTCTGGCGATACCCAACCTGACCGGTGAGTGTCGCCACTCAGTCTTGACCTAGTGGGCGTGGCTCAGTGAGGTGAGTCACGCCCCCCCGGAAGTGAAGGGATCTGATTTGATTTGTGTGACACCACCGTCATACAAACGACGCCCCCGTGTCGCGATTCTCCGTCTTTTTGGCCGCCAAGACGACACAAGAAACCCGTAGGTAGAGTGTGGACTTTGTTTCATGTCGGTCTGAATGTGTATTTGCGCGCTGACATATGAGCTCCGCCCGCAAAGTGGCGCACCCGCTTAAGGAAATCGGTTCGAGCGTAATGTCGCTGTCGTTATCGAGAAGTGTGAATAAACGCGGGGTAAATGAAATTGCGCAATGTGCTTTGTCTTTGGAGAAGTTTCGATTTTCGCAACTTGCAACTCTGCGTGATGATTGGCCAGCGACGGTCCGTCCCCCCGTGTGTGGGACACGTGATTGGACGACGCCGTGCTCGCAACATCGATGTGCCACATTGCATATTTTTGAACCATTGCCACAGTATTGATCTCCAGCACCGCTTAAAATTAACTTTGAGGTACTTTGAGGTCACAGAACGTCTGTGTGGAAGATTGTAGAGGTGAAGTGTGCCTCTGTTTTGGTAGAACTGTAGCTGTATGTGTATTGTGTCCCTGTGGGTGAGGTCTGGGGAATGTGTGGCAAAGTTCACATCTCAACTGCTGCCCTGGTTGCCATTCAGTGGCACACAGAGGAGCAGGAGCTACTCCACTCATCAACAAGTAAAGCAGTATTTGTATGCATTGTGTTGTTTTCCCTGATTTCCTCTCCAAGCTGCAAATCTCTGCAGAGTTTCCCTTCTCTGTGATTGATTGGAATTTAATCTGAGTCCTGCGGGATCTCATTCCTTTCAACTCCTCTTTGCTGTGCTTCCAGAGCAGCGATGTTCTTGTATCTCCTCGGCCTGGTGCTTCTCTGGTACGTTTACCGCTGGTGCAGAGAAACCCAGAGAGTCTCCGACAAGGGAGACAAACATGTTTACATCACCGGCTGTGACTCCGGCTTTGGGAATCTCCTGGCCAGACACCTGGACAAGCTGGGTTTCCGCGTGATAGCAGGCTGCTACGGCGAGAAGGGCGAAGATGAGCTGAGGAAGAGCTGCTCCGAAAGACTGACGACCATCCAGCTGGACGTCACCGACCACCAGAGCGTCAGCAGAGCTGCCGGCCATATTGGAGCTCAGGTGGGAGAGAAGGGTGAGTGTCCCGGGTCACACCAGGTGGGAGAGAAGGGGGAGTGTAACGGATCACACCAGGTGGCCTACATGTGCTGATTTGGCATTCAACACGTCAGGTGTTGACGTCGTATCGCGATCACAGCAAAGTTGTAAAATTTCTTTTCTTTTGAAAACAAGAGAGTGCCGATCTTCCTCCATTCCTTCTTCTTCCTCTGCATATATCTTGTTTAGTATCCAAACCTTGTCTTGTCCAGGAACCCTATGACATTATTACACGGCTTGTGTAAATGCTTGGTTCTGATTGGCCGATATTGGTCACGTGAGCGGTCATTATTTTCGTATAATGACCGCTCAACTATCAATAATGGACCGCTGCGAAATCAAAGACTCAGAGTTGAACTTCCTGCATGCATATCAATCCGCGCCAAAGCGTCTAGTTCCACTCTGGATTGTTTACGTACTGTTGCCCGCGCCACGCTTCGTCACGGAGCAAACATGAGCAGGTT
>OMPJ01045993.1:18020-36658 GCA_900312935.1 Carapus acus | reverse complement strand
CTAGCATCTAAAACTTTCAACACGTGATCAAAGCCTCGCTTTTCAACAGAATAAACTGGCAACATGTCTGTGGCAATATAAGACGTGATGACCTCTGTGATCGCTTTCCAACGCGCTCCATTCTTATCATAAGGCACACAGTTTGTAAAGCTCTCAGGAAGTGTCATTTGCTTTTTAGCCGGTGTGCTAGAGCTGCCGTCTTCGTTTCGTAGCTGGTTACACTTCTCCCATTCTCCGGAATGTTTATTCTTCAGGTGCTGGAACAGATTAGTTGTACTGCTGCTTCCGGTAGCAACAGTTCGTCTGATGCATCAAAACCGAACCAGTTCCATATGATTGAATTAGTTGTGCCTTTCTTTGGAAGTAGCTCTTGTTTACACGGTGCCGTTGCCATGTTGTTTGAAATTGTGTTGCGCGTGGGAGGGGGCGGGCTCACATTGCGCTACGGAAACCCATAAGAAACCGAACGCGAAAAATGTCGAAAAATTCGAGTTTGCAAAATAAAAATCGATTTTTGCTCCAAATTCAATAAATCGATTAAATCGAGTTTTTGCCCAGCCCTTGCTTAAAGTGACACGCAGATATAACACACACACGCTTGTTAGTTTTGCTGCACGCTGCTGTTTGCGCATGCGTGGTGACCTAAAGGTCTCTGTCATTGCCTCCAACAGGCTGCCCTGTATGTCAGTCAAGTTAGGGGATGGATTATAGACTAGAGTCAAACGCATTGAAAAAATATATGTCTTTTTTTCAATGTCATGCAATTTACCAATACTGCCTTGGCGATCAACCGGTTGATTGCGGTCAACCTCTTGAGCACCCCTGATCTAGAGGTCAGTCGTGCACTGTACATATTGCTGCAGTGGAGTTACAAATTCAATGTTGTACATAACAGCACACATTTTTACTGCACTCAAAGGGCTAAATGTCAAGTGGCAATTAGAAACCGGTTAAATGTGAAATGTAACTATTCATTCACAAATATTTAAATACATATTTGATACAATATTTGAATATTTATTGACCTCCAAAACACTATTCATACGGTATCCCTACAGGTTTACCCCTTTCCTTCTACCAACTACAGCACAGCAGAAAACTGTTGTTGAACACTACCTTGGCTTTGCTCTGCTGGTCTTTTACATACTGTACATACTGCATGCCAGTTGTTCTCAAACTTGTTTGGGGTCTTGGACCTCCTGCAAATTTTATATCAACCCCGAGGACCCCCCTGCCTAAAGCTTGGGAAAAGGTGTTGCAATGTCAGGGATCAGGTCGGAGTCGAACGCAGGACCACAATAAAGTGTGATGCGGGAGGAATCTTTAATTCCGATAATCCAAAAAGCAGGTACAAAGAGGCAGGGTCAAAACACCAGGGTGGGCAGACAGGCAAGTGCAGACGATACAAAAACGGCAGGCAAAGGGCTCAGGTCAAAAACGAGCAAGGTTGACAGGCTGGCAGAAACTCAGGCAGAGATTCAATAGGTAGCATGACGGCCAGGTACAGACTGAAACCGTAGCCATCCTTAAATACACAATCCGGTGATCTCTAATAGGCCGCAGGTGTGGGTACAGATTACGCGTTGAAGACAACAAGGAGAGGAAGTCCAAAACAGGACATGGGCGTACCCCAGGGCACCTGCACCTCGGGAGCAGTGCGCTCTGGCCCAGCAGGATGCTCCCTTTTGAGGAGATCCTGACATGCAGGTTAAGGTTAAATGATTAATATGGAAACCTGCTATTGAGTGAGCAGAGTGTGTTCAGAGGACGGAAGGATTACTCAGATGAAGGACCTCAAATGAATGTGGAGAATGAGAGGGAGAGGAGGACAGAACAGTCGTTGAACAGGAAGTGCAGGAAATAAGTAAGATGGAAAGGAAGGAGGCTATGACAAGGATGAAGGCTGGAAAGGTGATTGGTCCACACCTACCTGTGGAGATGCATACCTGTGGAGATATGCAAATGTCTGTGGGAGGGAGGCATCTGAGTTTGTAATCAGATTATCAAACTCAATCTTCAAGGATGCAGGGATGCCCATGGAATGGAAGAGGAGTGCTTTAGTGCAAATCTTTAAGAACAAGGGTGATTGGCAGTGGTATCAAATGAATTTCTTCACTCTTCTCTGGCTTTTGTGGACACTTTCTGAATGATGAATAGTTTGTGGTCAGCTCCCAGTTTATCCACATAAAGGTAACGATCCAAGCTGCTTCACGCAGCCACTTTCTTCCTTAAGTAGGCAAGAAGCAGTTTTCAGAATAACAAATGTCAGACACTGCATCATGTCTAAACTTAGCACAACTTAATCAGTCAGGTACTCATCAGGATCTACAGTTAAATGAAAGTGGCAGTGCAAATACCACATCCGTTAGAGACAAGAACAACAAAGTGGCGTGGGACAGTATATCATAGTATGTAAGAGATGAAAAAAAACGAGGACAATGTCTTCAATGTGGAAGTGGACAGGGATCAGCATCTGCAATGTGTGTATGCGATTATTTTGTAGATTTCGGTGCGCAGTTGTGTGTGTTTTATGTTCTTGGAAGCAGTGGAGATGCTGGTAAATCAGTCAGCGTCGGGCGGGATGAATGAGTGGCCTGGTAATGAAAGCTATTGTTGAGTCTTGCTGTTCTGGACTTGAGACTGCGGTATCTCTTTCCACAAGGGAGTGGGGAGAACAGGACATGTCCGGGGTGTGTGGGGTCCAAGCTGATGTTTCTGGCCTTCTTATGAAATCAGCCAGTGAAGATGTCTCTGATGGGGGTTAGTGTGGTCCCTATGATGTTCTCAGCCATCCTCACCAGGAGCCTCATTTAGCAACCATGCGTGCGGACATAAAAGTATGGAAGTAGCGCATACGCATATTCTAAGACAAAGTCTGACATTTACCAATTCGAACGTGTGCGTAAAAACCTACGCACGCCTCTGACCATGCGTAAGCACAACATCCAGTGGTAGAACAGTGAAACTACAAATAGAGTCCATTTAGAGCACAGGTGACAAACTGATCCAGTAAAGGGCCGTGTGGGTGCAGGTCTTTGTACCAACCAAGCAAAAACACACCTGAGTCTACTTATCAGGAGCTTTAGCAATGACGATTGGTTGACTAATTGACTCAGGTGTGCTTCTGCTTGGTTGGAACAAAGACCTGCACCCACAAGGCCCTTTACTGGATCAGTTTGACACCCCTGATTTAGAGTGTCGAGCAATCTCAGAAACTCCTCACCGGTTCCCGTTCCCTCTAATGAACGAATGAATAAGGGAGGGAAGGAAGGAAAGAAATTTTTCAATTAGAAGCATGCGTTGGATTATTGGTGTTACAAGCTATAAAAAGCAGCTGTGACAGAACCCGCTATAAACACTTTAAACGCGCCATGGCCTGGCTGGCGCTGCCTTAGGATTTAGAGCACCGTGCGCTACGCAGGGAGCACGTTTTCAGAGACAGTGCAGATGTGTTTGCGGAGAACACACAGTTCCTCCTCGGCAGGTACCGCTTCCCAAAATATATACTGATGGATCTGTGCCGTGATCTACACCCTATGTTGAAGTGGGAGACAAATGTGCACATTCATGTTGTGTCCATCCTGGGATTCTCGGCCACTGGGATGTTCTAACAGGAGATCGAAGACATATGCAGCATCTCACAGCCAATGGTCACTAGAATCATGCTAGCGGTGTTAGAGGCAATCTTTTTTTTTAGCCCCGGACTACATTCGATTCCCGTTTGAACACCACCAACAAATAGAAATCAAGTAGGGATTTCATGCCACCGGCACCAACATCATAGGTGCAATAGACTGTACACATGTCGCTCTCAGGGCACCATCAAATAATGAATTTAGTAACGTTAACAGGAACGGATTTCATTCTGTGAATACACAAATACTTTGAGGTTCCACTATGACCCTTTTGAACGTTGGTGCCCGGTGGGCCGGAGGAACGCATGACTCGGTTTTTTGCGAAACAGCTGTGTGGATGAGCGCCTCCAGTACAAGATCTTTTTCTTCTGTAGGCTGCAACGCGCTTTTTAGTAGGGATCTTGATGTCGAACCTTTTTTTTCTTTCTTTTTTTTTTCCCACCGATCTCTCGGGCAACCCAATAGCGTTTACAGCTGTTGCCACCTTCTCCCAAGCTGCAGTTTTGGTTATTAAGACATATTTGAATTTAGCGTCCCAAACAATTGTTGCTGGTGGTCCTCTACTTTGCTGACAAGAATCTGTGCCTGAAAAGTTATTCCTCATCGCCTTCTTTTCCATGTTGCCGGTTTGGAGGAGAATATTCAGTGGCATGTTTATAAGGGGATTGTCCCTACCATATATGGTCAATTGAGGGCGTTTCTTCATGCAAATGACCCCAAATGTGCACGAGCGCGGCAGTTGCGCACAGGTGACAGTTATCGCCAATTGCACAGGTGTGTGCGTGCAACCGGCTCACGCACGTTTAGTAACTGCAGATTTTTTTGTTCTTTCGGCTCGTCCACACGATCGAAAATAGAAGCTTTTCTGGAACAGTTAGTAAATGAGGCCCCAGGAGTTGAGGGTCCTTGTGGTCCTTTTGGCAGCTTCATTTACAGCGAAGAATGGAAAAAAAATGAAAACTAAAGAAAGTAAAGCAGCAAAACATTACAAGGAACCAACTAAATACAAAAACAGATAAACCTATGCTGGTACCTGTCCTTTTTCTCTTGGTTCCAACTTCCTCCTTTATACCCTATGGGTCCTACTAAAGGAACCATATCCATAATTAGTAATCTGCAAAGAACAAACCGTGTGGTCCATATTTCGTCAACATTTACAGTTATCTAAAGCACATTCATCCTCACATTTTTAACCATGTTATTCATTCTACAACATTTTAAAATTGCTGCAACTACTCCTCACACTGACGATGTCCCACCTGCTCAACCGCACTTGGCACCTTCTATTGGGGCACCCTTTTAGGGCACCCTAAAATCCGATGGTACCCTCCAGCATGGTTTTGTAGTTCTTAGTGATGGGTAGATGAGGCTTTGTGAAGCATGTTAGCACATTACGCAAACTGAATCAGTGCTGTACTGCTGGAATATAAAAATCATTGCAAGCAACACTGAAACGAGACTGCAGACATACTGTACATACAGACAACCCAAAGAGAAATTCAACTGTCCGGCAGCTCTTCAAACAAAAAGCAAAACATGAAACAGCACACACACTTCCACTCAGACAGTAAAAAAAAGTAGTTAAAAGCGCAGTCAAGAGGTGTTGAACAAATTGCTGTGGGGACAAACCGTCTTCTGTGACCTATTATAACAGACTTATCTGTTTTTCTTTGTATTCTAATTAAAAATGTCATTGTACCTCACAGCATGACTTTTTCGAGCTAACTGTCCATGACCACCATTCTACCGTGTTTCCTTTCTTTCATATTATCCTGCCATCTTCATTCATCCTGACTGAACATCACATTTGGTTAGATTTTGATCTATTTTGTGTACTGCGTTAGTGGAAAGTGCTGGTGCTTTTAATCAACAAAAATAATAAAGAACATCAAACCGTTCAGTCAAGTCATTTGTGCTGTGTAAAATTAGAACATCCCACAGAATACCAGTGCAGTATATTGTGTGTGTCTTAGTGGACTGAATTGGCATTCACTATTCAGTTTTACTGCATCCAAAAGCTAACAATAAAACAAATCATTGTTTATTTTCTCTTTCCTTCCCTCCCTCCCTCTCCTATTCCTCCTTTTCTCTTTTGATTCCCCTGTCTCTCTCCAGCTGACGGGCATCGTCATGGGACAGCGAGCACAGCTGCTGTCCAGTCTGATCTTGCAGTGCCCTCCAACCTCTCAGCCATCACAGGGAACAAAGTGGGAGCAGTAGGTGCTGATTCAATGCATCTCCGGGACATGGATAGGACTTGGCTGGCAGACAAAGTATTCTCTGAGGCCAGAACAGCAGTATGGATTCAAGCTGAAGTCAGCCGGAGACCAGCTGGGAAAGTCTTTTCCGAGATGGGGATTTTGACAGGGAGCAGTGCCTCCACTGATTCTGACCTTAAATGGAAGCCAGCAGAGAGAGCAGGGGTTGACCGGCCAAACATGTCCAGGGATGCACCCATCAGGCCATACCAGGAAAGGGTGCAAACACGTATAGAGAGCCAACCGAACCAAGCTGTCCTCTCCTCAGTCTTGACAATGCTGGCAGAGACAGCAGAGGTATCCGCAAGGGGGAAACCTTTGGGACTGCTGTCCAAAGCCGAATGGACCAAAACGACCTCCTCTTCATCAGCATTATTATCAAAATCCTTCTCCCTCTCTTCCCCTGTGAAAAAAGCATCCTCCCCCGCTTTGTCCTCCTTTGCTCCAACCAGTAATAAAGGCAATCAGATACTAAAATCAGATGTTGATGCTCCCTTTTTTGACGACAGCAACTCCTCTATCAGCAACAGCAGCTCCACAGCAGGTACGACGCATTTACATCTTGTAATCTCTTTTTTAACCTGCTAAACATATAATAAAGCTGTCAAGAACAATACAAAACCAATGTGCAGACATGTGATACTGTATATGATTTTTGCCCGGATTTTCATGTCTGGCTTGTGCGTTTGTTGTCTCTTAAATGTAGTCGGCTAGTAAATAGAGGTATGACAAAGCACTGATGAAATAGAATTCTGCAGTGTTGTTTTGAACCAAGTCAACCTAAGGCCAGGGTCTTGATGCAACACAGCCATGCCTGTAGGTTAATGAGTTGATGATTATGATCCTCTTGTCAGAGTTGGGATGTAAAGCAGTACTGTCCTATGTAATATATAATTCCGGCATTAGATCGTATCATCGTAAAACAAAAAACAAGTGTCAAAAGTCAAAATGTTTCGCCACATTTGGTAACATGTTCCTTTGTTTTTAGCAGATTTTCAGCACCGACTCTGTTCATAAGCTAAATAGATATTACCCCACTGACAAGGAATGTGGTTTCAGAAGATTGACGGAAGGGTGGTAGGCTGATGTGATTGCAACCAGTGTTATGTCCTTTCTTGAGCACGTAGCATTACATAACTTAATCGAGGACTTGGCTTGGGGACCAGAGGGTTACCTGGCAGGTTCACCTGCTGAACCCTCTGAGCAACGCACCTAAACCCAGTATGTGTGTGCACAACAAAGTGTATACAGCCTCTGTACTCCATTGCCACACACTCGTAGTTCAATATTTGTGCTGCGTGTGTTAATGATGAGTGAACTAAATTATAGTTTCTCCAAGACGGACTCACAAAAATGTGTCCTCTTCTTCTCACCTGTTTCCTTACAGAGGAGCCTGTAAGGAACTTGCCAGCCTGGGATCTCCCTACAGTCCCAGAGTCCCTCCTAACGACAGTGGGTGACCATGACATGACACTCCCTGCCAACATCACCAGCCCCTTCTCTACCCACCAATGGAATACCACAGTGTTTGTGCGCAGTAGAAATGCATTGAACACAGATGCGCCGACATCCACCACCCATGCTTCTTTAACACCCACCATTACCTCAACCCTTGGTTTCCCAATGTCAACCACAGCAAACATGCTCTCAGTGCCTGAATCCACAATAACTTCTTTCACTAGAACCACAAGCCAGGACTCTGTGATGGATGACATCGTTCAGCTCTCAACCAGTACCACTGCTGAACCATCGACAACATCTTTATTGAATTCCTTTGAAATGGCAAGTCAGATGACAACTACTTGGAGAGCTAGTATTGCATCCCTAAGTACCACGGCGACTACGGCAACACAAACCATTACTACAGAAGTGACCTCAGTGCCCACAACTTATCGAACAACCACCACTTTTACCACACCTGTCATCACTACTACTGAGGCTACTACTTTTCAACCAACCACCTCCTCAGCTACGGTGCCAACAACTCCCACTGTTGCCACCTCTGCCACCACTGGAGCTATGGACACAGGTGCTACAACTGCCCTCATAGCGACTGAAACCCGCTTGTCTCCAACAACCACAGCAGAGCGTCCATCCAGTACGACAACAGAGGAGAGCCCACTATCATGTAACATCAGTGAGAGGTACTGGGTCAAAACAGGTATGAAGACTGGGTACTGAAACACATCCGTGCATCAAACCAGTGAAAAATGCCTTGTCATGTATATTCTTTACTTACCACTGATGTTGCTGGTTAAGTGCAAATAAGAAATTAATTTCACATTTAAAATTTGATTCCAACTATTCCAATACTTTTCACTGTGGACGGTCCCTGTATTCCATCATTGATAATGTGATATATTATATTGTTACACTGAGGTAGTCCATTAATGCAGTGGTTACCAACCATTGTTAGCGTGCCGTGAGAAGTCATCAGGTTTGCTGCGGGACAGGTGCCCCCCGCTGTTGACAACTCATAGACGAATGCGCAGAGATAGGCCACGCACCCTCGCCACCGCCGCGGGTGTGTCATGAAATTTTTTACAATGTCAATTGTGAGCCGCGGCTGAAAAAGGGTTGGGAACTCTGCATTAATGTACCTTATTTCTAACTTTAACCCTCCATAGTTCTGTCCATTGAGCTGAGCAAGGACTGCATTGACTTGATACCGAAACACAACCTATCCAAAGGGCTCAGCCATGCCCTGCAGCAAGCGCTAAAT
This sequence comes from Carapus acus, assembly GCA_900312935.1. NCBI lineage: Eukaryota > Metazoa > Chordata > Actinopteri > Ophidiiformes > Carapidae > Carapus > Carapus acus. The sequence goes on along the minus strand of OMPJ01045993.1, from coordinate 28,043 downwards.
GATTCCACAGCTTATGCACAGGTCAGTTAAAACGCTCTCTCACTTACCTGACAATCTGCTAATCTTCACCGATAGCTGGTGTGGTATTAATTGGAAGGTGTTGGCAAACCAGAGCAGTGTAAAGTAACCTTTCTCCTTCCAGGAATTTGTTTGAGATCATACTAACAAATTAATAACAGTGTGAGCAGCCGATCACCATTTGACCATGGTCGATGACATCATAATCATCATGATCACTACTGCCCAGATCACTGCTGCCAAAGATTTACGTTGAGCTTGCAATGACATTGCAGGGTGCAGAGATGCAACGGCTTTTATTAATCTACAAAAAAACATGCATATGCAACCGTAATGCGCCCAGATCACTGCTGCCACAGATTTATGTTGAGCTGGCAATGACATTGCAGGATGCAGAGATGCAACAGCTTTTACTAATCTAAGGAGGAGGTTTGGGAGGAGAATACTGCAGCACTGGCATCTGTGTTGTGAGTGCCCGATACATTAATTGTAGGGATGTCCGATATTGGCTTTTTTGCCGATATCCGATACGCCAATATTGTCCAACTCTCAAATGACCAATACCGATAACAGCCGATACCGATATGTGCGCCGGTAAACGCTTCAGGAGCGTATAGGCACTATTTCAGTGTAACGAAAGCATTATTGTATTTTTATCGGTTTTTATTTTATCGGTTTGGAAGCAAAAAAAAATCGATACTGATATTACATTTTTATGCTAATATCGGGCCGATAATATTGGTGGGCCGATATTATCGGACATCTCTAATTAATTGTAATGGACCAGTCAATTTTGAGAGTTTTGCCTACTCCCCCACTATTGAGACTGATTCACTTGCCTTGTGAACTTGCTCATTGAGCATGCATAGAAACACACAGACACAGACACACACACACACACACACACACACACCCGCACCCGCACACACACACAGGAGACCCTCAGACCAACCATGACCTGTAGGCTCTCTCCTTCAGCCTGATGGCTCTCCTAGCTTCTGGTGTCTACCAGTGGATACCAGGGTTTCCCCCACCAGGGATTGCCACCTTTACTGGCCCCAGCTACCGTACAGCCACACATATCTTTAACCGTCTTCATAATAGCATAATCTTGAAAGAGTTGGTTCCTTTCTTTATCTGAGTGTCCAGAACATGCAGCTGCAGGTCTTATGATGTGACCATGAAGCTGAGGCTGCACTTATGCCACGTGCACCGACGAACAACCTTTGTTTGAAATTTGTGTTTGAATGTTTTGATTTGTGACACACTGCAACTTGGGTAGAAGTCCAATCGGGCAGGTTGTGCCTCCTCATCAAGCTTCTCTAGCTGATGCTGTCATTGCTCACGTGAGAATACAAGTCCCCCAACAGGACAACAGAGTCCCCTCTGTGTGTGTTATGAAGTACCTGTCCCATAACAAACGGTGGGTACTTTACTCTATTGGCCTGGCCTCATGGGCAAAGTCCCAGCCAAGAGATGCACGCTGACTGACCATAACCACACGCTTTGATCAAGGGAAGAGACCCTGTAGTCCTTTTCTTTTCCCCTTTCCTTTTTTCTCTGCCCTTTCCGTTGTCTCCAGTGGTCTCAGTTCCACGCATCAAGTAATTTTCTACTGTCTCCAGTTTACTGCAAAGTTAGAGTTGTGACTCAGCATCTTGAGGCTCCAGTACACTCTCATGTACCCTCTGCACACATACTGCCACACATTCCCATCATATGCACTAAGGAGATAATCTGCCATGCTCTTTTTTAGCAATTTTGATACATAATGTAAATGCACTCTGAAGAAAAAAAAAAACTGAAGAATTGAAACTGAACAAGACAGCTGAAACACTTACACAGTTAATTCTAGTGGATGTTTTGGTCACTTGTTCTTTACCTCAGTCATTTATACAAAAGGCACTGCCTTTAAATTTGGTCATTGCGAATTCTCTTTTTCCTTTATGTACGTGTGTTTCAAAGAAGCTTAAGTTATCCGAAATATTTCAAGGACAACTGTTATTGTCTTTGTTTGCCAGCAATTTTCTGTCCTTAGTTGGGCGTGGTTGGTCTGGGTTGGACCCTGACAGTGTTTTGTTTTGCATGTGCTTTCTCCACTCTATCCCATTGTTTGTCATGGGCCCAACATCTACTCCGACCTGATTACATATAGCCAGTTGCTATTTTGGGACTGGCTGAAATGTGTCGAAGCACTGTGTTAAACTAAAGCAGTTGCCTCACACTGATTCACTACTTCATGGGGACTCGAATTTTACCGGCGCTCCATCACTAATGATGCACGTGTTTGTTTAAGTTAAACAATCAATCAATACACAAAAAGAGTACGCCTCTTATTCAAGTATATTTTCCGGATTCTACATAAGCATGTTGTATTTTTTATGGCATTAGTACCCACAGTTCTACTTTAAGCAATTACACAGACAGATAAGTACTATACTGACCGATTTGGGAGTTTCCCCTCAGGAATTTTTTAATTTAATTTGTTGACTGGGAATTGTTGACACAAGAACTAACTTTTAATTGGGGAGACGAGTTGTCGGAAAACGACAGGGAGAAATTGCAGTAATATTCTGACCTTAATTGTGTCTCCCTTCACCATGTTGCGTTGTGATGAAAGCTGTGTCTTTTTTCCCCTGTCAACAGGTGGAGCGAGAGGACTGCAGTCCTTACAATGTGACCCTGGGCTACTATGTGGCTAGTACTAAGACAGTGTACATCTCTTCATTAGTGGTTGAGTCATTAAATGTCTACGGTTTTGACAGACTGTTGGCGGACATAAGGCAGCACACGCCTTTGGTGAAGGCGGTGCTGGTGCCCATGGCCCCGTGGCTGCAAATGCCAAGTATCCACTTGCAGCTCAAAACAGGTGAGGAGCCAGAGGACCTGATGAAACTACTGGGACTTTATGAAATATAAGTTACGAAGTATGAAGCAGATGAAATAGTTCAGCTGGTGCTGCTTCCATTTCAAAATATTTCAAAATATTTATAGTGGTATTGAATTGCTTATTGTGGGAGAGTTGGCTGATGCACTGCTTCACATGTGACCAAATGAGTGACAGGAAAAAAAGAGATTTGTGTAGAACTTCTGTACTTTGTTTCGTATTCAAACTGACTACACTGGTTGCAGTGTAGTCAGGGGCACTCTTGAGCATTATTAATAGTCTGTCAGACAAACATTTGAATACAGGAGTGTTTCTTGTTTCTCTATCGACTGTCTTTTTTGAATTTTCACAATCTGTGGTCTTAAGATCTAGCCGTTGGGAGCTGTAACATGACAAGTGATGGTCGTGTTCGAGCCGCCAAACATCTGGTATCTGCTCCTGATCTACATGCTGTGCACCTGATGCTGTGCATCCCTACACCTGTCTCTGTCTCTCTCTCCCCCTCCCTCTCTCTCCAACCCAACTGGTCAAAGCAGTTGGCTGCCCACCTGCAGCCTGGCCTACCCGATGTTTCTTCTCTTTAAAGGAAGTTTTTCCTCGCCATTGTTTCTAATGGACGATATGTTGGGTCTCGGTGTGTTCATATAGACTTTGAGTGTTAACATGCTGAGGAGCTCTACCGGCTCCTTCTTGGAAAGCACCTTGAGATAACGTCTGTTATGATTTGGCACTTTATAAGTAAAATTGGCTGCAATTGACTCAACTTAATGTTTCAAGTTGACTTAAGAGTGTATCAAGAAAAACATTTCTACGGGGATCACCGTAGTCACTGTTTGTGCTTTCCACTGATGATTGCTTTTAATCGTCTTGGTCAACATCGTCAGACGTGATTGAACTAACTCATTGACACCAGATACTCATATATGCAACCAGTTTCAATTCATGTGGCCATGAAAAATCACAGTTGCAAATGCATTGTTGCATATTGTCCATTGTTGTTTCCTGTCTTCATCTTAGTACTGAGGTTTGTTGGACAGACAGACAACATCTATTCCTGCAGTTTCATCCAGATGTTGGAGCAGAGGATGGAGAACGCGTTTGACGAGGCTCAAGACAAAGTTCTAGAGACCTACAACAGGCTGACCGTGGAGGTACTGCATGTCACGCTCTTTAATTTTCAGTTGTGGAACCGAAAGTTTCATGTGTGAATATTTGGCACTTATCAGAACCAGAATGAGCCTTATCACTCAGTTTGTCACCAAACAATGAATTTGTTTGGGGTTCTTTCTGCTTTTACAGTATGAGTAGGAAAGGGGAGAATGACTAACTAACTAACTAACTAACTAACTAACTAACTAACTAACTAACTAACTAACTAACTAACTAACTAACTAACTAACTAACTAACTAACTAACTAACTAACTAACTAACTAACTAGATGCATGAATGAATGAATGAATGAATGAATGAATGAATGAATGAATGAATAGTTTTCCCCCCTCCCCCACGACATCAACACTCGAAGTGCTGAGGAGCAAATGGTGACTGATATCCACCTCTTTCCGCAGATTCAGAGTGTGTCTCAGGAGGCTGGCTCTCCATCAGTTACTCTGATATATGTGGTGAAAAATCAGGATGTGTTTCTTAATGGGACAATCTCCAGTGGCCTTCTGAACCAGCTGACCGCAGAACTCGTGGGTTACTTCCTGTTCTACCCACCACTGATCATTGCAGAGCGTAAGTTCCCCAAAAGCTGTGAGTGTCAGACATCTGAAAATGGCAGACCACAGGCTGATTGAGGGCCCTGGTATCCTATGCTTGAGTTTGATACTCTCGAGTATCAAACTCAAACATGTTGCTCTTTTCTCAGCCTCACAAACACTGAGGTTTTTTTAATGCAGAGCAAATCCCAAGTTACATGTTCCAGGCCAGATCAGGGAATGGTAGTGGAGCATGAAGTGCAAGAGTTTTATAAGAAAGATGTAAGGACAGCTAAACAAGTGATGTGTGTGGTCAGAGTGAGATGGGTTCAGGGTAGTTAGTGGTGGGACCAAGGCTATATCGAAAATCAGCTGAGCCTCTTCCTGTTGACAATTGTGTTGAAGGGTGAACAGATGTTCACAATGTCAATTAGGAGCCCCATGTACAATGATGTTTGCAGATAATTGGTGGTGGTAGGTGGAAAGCTTAAGATTCGAGGAGTAGAGAAATTGAGGATGGAAGAGTTAACATACCGCTGGTCCACCATCGAAATGCCCAACGACACGTGAATAATAGATTATAGTAATGTGATTGTAACACCTCAAGTGTAACTGTTTGGAGATAAGATTAGACAGGCAAAATTGAGATGGTTTGCATACTTGCAGAGGAGAGATTATGGCTATATTGGTGGAGGAATGCTGAAGATAGAGCTCCTGGGGAGGAGGATAAGTGGTGGAGACAAATGACCCATTGTGTTGACACGTAAAACGAACTGAAACATCTGATAAAAAAAATTCACAGGCCAAGAGTTCCTTTGCAGACTTGCAGAGGTGATCTACGATGACAGGCCTGGAGACAGAGTCAACAATAAGCGTTGGGTCAACAACAACTGCTGACATTGAGGACACTTGAAAACATCGCATCATCAGAGATCCCTTAGAACATTCTGTCCTCTGGATTGCATCACCTTCATATGTCATGGACTGGCCCTAAAAGATTGCTCCGACATCACCTGTGATGTCAAAACCACCAGATGAATATCACCCCCTAACAGCTAGTGTTTGGAAGATGATGCCTCAAGGAGGTTACTGACACACTAGACCAGTGGTTCTCAAATGGGGGTATGTGTACCCCTGGGGGTACGTGGAGGTACTGCAGGGGGTACATGAAGCTTTTCAAAATATCTTTAAAAAATCTTTAAAGTGCAATCTTCTTTTTCTTTTTCATCAGTAGGCTCCTCATAGTAAGTTTGGGAAAAATTATTTTGTAAAAAGTTCGATAAAATATAAATGTGTGTTCATGCACTGAATTTTATATTCAGTATTTAGTTTCAATATCCTTCAAAATAAAACAGACCTCCCCATAATTAAGTTATAGATTTATTTCTGTGAACACATTTTAATTATTTATATGTTTAATTTTGTACCATTACAGACACCAATATAAATTAGCAGCGTTTTGCATATTTCAGTTTTGACTGGTTTTATGCCTTCCTGGTGGTCACCGTCTTCTGTTTTTCTTTTTTGTTTCTACATGCAATGTTTGCAATATGGATGTATTTGTCAGGTTCACTGATATAAGTTATCTGGCTTTAATAAATCAGACAGTGATTTTACAGCACTGTACCTCTTTTTTCCTCCAAAAATGTTTTGCCCGTGTCAGGGGGTACTTGACTGAAAATATATTTTTAAGGGGGTACATCACTGAAAAAAGTTTGAGAACCACTGCACTAGACAAACTGTGTTGGTGGCTCGATGGGGACCTCTGCAGTAGTTATAAAATCATCGCAGGCAAAATGAAAAATAAGGTGGAAAAGCTAACATGCTGCAAACCCAACATCAGCCTGTGAAATATTTAATCACCAGCCCTTTACTTAGAATATGATGTCATCATTGTATAATTTCATTCGCTCAATTTGTTTGCTAAGTTAAGTTGTTCTTGAGAAGTTTAGTTTGCTTTAAACCTTGTTTGTGTAAATGGAAATGTTAAACATTATCACCATGCGGAGCTCCAGAATACCTCTGCATTGGTAAAGTGACTGACGTAAGACAGCTCTATGTTGCAGAGCCGACACCTCACCAACAATAAAATAGTTTACTTATTTGAAAACATTTCAAACCTCTCATCAGAACTTAGTACAAACACATTTCATTGAAAAAGTATCAGTTAACAATAGCCAAACGAGAAGGATATTTACCTTATTTGGCATCACAAGATATAGAATTATTCCAGATCCATGAAATCAGTGGAACAAGGTGAGGCCAAGCAAATATCCAAAATCAGACAGCAACCTCAAAACTCCACCCAACAAATCTGCAACGTGTCGATAGTTTGTTTCTTCATAAACACGCTTTGGAGCAGCGCATCTAACTGACACACTTCCTGTATTGGTCACGTGATTTTTCAAGAGCTCAATACTCGCACCAAACGGGGTTTCAGTGTCATGAGCTCGGCACAGTGTCGTTTGTTCACCAGTGTCGTTTGTTCCATCACCAGTAACGGCTGCTCTTTGGACAACCTACAAACTTGGACATGTATTAGTCTTTTACGCTGTACTTTCCTCCATCGTGTGGTTGTTCCCTTGCATGCAAGCTCGTTATAATCATTAAAGTCTTAACTCAAGAACTTTCAGTGGTCACTGGAGTGAGGGTACCTGGTAGGACTTCTCCTGACATAGAAATAGGGGAGAGTAGTGCTCACTTGCACTGGGAGGTACGAATCACTCAATGCCTTGCAGTCTTTTTCTACTTTAGTTGTGGTCACTATTTTCACAATGCATTGAAGACCATGGCCATCTTTTGGGACCAAGGCCACTACATCATATTTAGACAAATTTGTGAGATACCTGAACATCATCTCTCCTTCCTGCTCTGGAGTCTTCTTGGTTGATCCACTAGAAGTGCTCTCTGCCCGCAGATGCAGATAGCAGATGCTCGCCCAGTCATGGATGCTTTCCCCGAGCAGCTTGATCTAATCTGGAAGAGTAGTGAGCCATGGGCCTGAAGAGGTCCCCATAAAGTTGACCCAAGACCTATCTGCAGTCCACCATTTGTATGAAGGGCTCCGTGTAATTAGAGAAGCCTAGAACGCCAGCGCAGATCAAAACCTGTTTCACCTTCATGAATGCCTCTGCAGCTTCTCAGGTCCAGGTGATTTTGTCCTATGCAGCTAGAGGCGTGACATAGTTAAGTTTGTGCAGTGGTTGCACTATTTGTGCATAGTTACAAATCCAGGTTCTACAAAAGTTTACCATGCCAAGAAATTACATCATCTAGCATGTAGTCTGCGGCCGCAGTGCTTGTAGAATGGCAGTTTTTTAGTTTTCGTCAATCAATTTCGTAAATTTTTCGTCAAAACCTCTGCCGTCACTGTATGTCCCAGATATTTGACTTCACATTTCCCCACTTGGCATTTAGCCTCACTAACTTTATGACCTTGCTCTGCTAAGAACTTGAGAAAGATAACTGTGCCTGTTTTGTTGTCATCTTCAGTTGGTGAAGCAATGAGAATATCAACATATAGCAGCAGTTGGCTCTTTCGTTGAGGATCAAACTTCGATAATTTGCAGACATGCATTCGGAAAAAGTTGTAGGCGATTCGCAAAAGCCTTTTTTGGGGGGGGGAGATGGAGCATGATGGCTGCGTGTATGGACGCGGTGGCTAGGTGATCTTATTCCGCTGTTTTGTTAATACATGTTCAAATTCTTCTCACTAACTCTACATCCTGCTGGGCCAATAACGGAATAGGTCTGGCGATGGGGCTCTCTACAGCACGGCCCACTCCAGCCTGAAAAGTGGCATCCGAGAGGCCAAGTTGAAGTACAGAAGAGATTGAGGACCATCTGGAGAGCAATAACAACAGGCAGATGAGGTTGGGTGTCCAGCACATCACCTGCTACAGGACCAGCCATGGTGCTATGGGAGGTGATGCAACTCTGGCAGAGGATCTCAACCACCACTTTGCCAGGTTCAAGGTGGAATCTTCAGAGACCCCCAGAGCCTGACGACCTCACTTTCAGGGTAGAAGATCAACTCTCGCAAGGCAGCAGGACCAAATGGCATCGCAGCAACACCATCATCAAGTTAGCTGACGACACCATAGTAGTGGGGCTCATTGCTGGCGAAGTTGAGTCCAGCATACAGGGATGAAGCTGAGCGGCTGTCAGAGTGGACAATAACCTGCTCCTGAACACGGACAAGACCAAGGAGCTCATTGTTCATTTCAGGAGGAAGACTGGGAACTGATTTCCGATTCCTGGGAGTCAACATCACGGGAGGTCTGACCTGGGGACCTCACACTGTTGGACTGGTGAAGACCGCTCAGAAGAGACTATTTCCTGAGGGTTCTCAGGGAATACAACATCTCAGAGAAACTTTTGATATCCTTCTATTGATGCACGGTAGAGAGCATCCTCACCTACTGCCTCTGTGAATAGTTCTCCAACAGCTCAGCAGCACAGAGGAAGGAACTCCAGAGAGTCATCCAGACCACCCAGAGCATTATTGTCAGCCGTGTCCTGTCATTGCAAGAGCTATACAGTTCCCACGGCAGGAGAACCGCAAACAGGATCCTCCAGGACCCTTCACACCCGGCTCACAGACTGTTTGAACGTCTGCCTTCGGGCAAGCGTTTTAGGGCAATAAAAACAAGGACGACCAGACCTAGGAACAGCTTTTATGCAGCAGCCATAAGTCACCTCAATAGTGTCAAATAACAGTAAAACAGTGAAATGGTAGATCTTCCAACCACATACCACATTAAGAACAGATTCCTGATTCTGATTCCTGATTCTGGTGATAAGTCAATAAAAAGAGTATATGGATCGGATACGACCAGCACTTGCTGAACTACAGCAGCATTTACTACTTGCAAGTCTTCTACTAGCCTCCAGCCAGAGGAAGGTGGAACTTTCTTTATTGGAAACAGTGGTGTGTTAACTGATGAATCTGAATGGGGAACCAAAATTCCTGCTTTTAACATGTTGTGAATCATATGCCTAATGCCCTCTTGCGCATCTTTCCTCATTGGATATTGCCTCTGATGTGGACGGTAGTCTGACTTTGCTTTAACAACAACAGGCTCTGCTCCCTTGATCAATCCTACGTCGGCTTTCCCTATAGACCACAACTTTTCAGGCGCCTCCCTCAAGAGTTCCTCTGGTGTGAATTGTCAACCTCTCTCAGCAATGTGCACTACTGGAGTTCCCAGTGTGCACCAGTGTAAAGGTTCCCTCCAAATAAGCCCTGGGAGTCTCTCTGATTAGATTGCACTTTTTTTTTATCTTGTTTCCTAATCACTCTCAAAACGTGCTTCATGAATTTCCCAACATCTCGCCACTTACTGTCTGTCAGTTTGCTCAGTGAAATATGTGGCAGAACATCGTTATGGTACATTTTCTGGTATTTAATTGTATAA
>OMPJ01045993.1:5085-18000 GCA_900312935.1 Carapus acus | reverse complement strand
AATTGTATAATAATAATAATAATAATAATAATAATAATAATAATTCAAGCCTTATTGTCATATGCACAGTATATAGAAACAAGTTTCCCTGCACAATGAGATTCTTACTTGCCGCCCTGCACGTAGAGAACAAGCACGGGGCTAGCAAACACGTCGCCTCGAGGGGCGCCACGCAGATAGGTGTGTCGGCTTTAGGGGTCTTGCCTAAGGACCCTTACTGGATATTCGCCCTGACTGGGATTCAAACCCCTGTCTCGATTGGGATTCGAATCCCTGTCTCAAGCGTCACAGTCAGTGGTCTTTACCACTGCACTATTCAGCTGCTTTATCCTCCAAGGTTACACAAAACACGGCGTAAAAATCCCTCCAGTGACCAATTCTATGTTGAGTTTAGTCAATGTCTGAAAAATAGTTTCTTATACTCTGTATCATACCCTAGGCCAGGGGTGTCAAACTGATCCAGTAAAGGGCCTTGTGGGTGCAGGTCTTTGTTCCAACCAAGCAGAAGCACACCTGAGTCAATTAGTCAACCAATCGTCTTTGCTAAGGCCCTTGATTAGTAGAGTCAGGTGTGTTTTTGCTCGATTGGAACAAAGACCTGCACCCAAACGGCCCTTTACTGGATCAGTTTGACACCTGTGTCTTAGGCCTTGCCCATGGTAGAGGCCTGAGTCCATTTGAATGCCTCGCCTTAGACACTGGAACACCGCACCTCTCAATGAGATCAGTGGAAACTGACCTAGGGTCATCTGGGACTAGATCCAGACTGTACCATGTGTCTGGTGCTTCATGAGCTTGTTGGACATAATTTTTATGCATTGTTAGGTCTGACTGCTTTCATACCCCTACACGTCAGTTCAAAGTACTCAATAACCCCCGTCCTAACAGATTAATAGGGCAAGTTGAGGAGTTCACCACCCACATTACTACATCTTGACCTGTCTCTGGATCTGTCATATTTACCTTTGTAGATGGATATTTTTGAGTGATTTGTCCGTTGGCCGATAGCACATAAATGAACTTCTTAGATGGGGTTGGGTGAGTAGCATCACTACCTCGCAATACTGTTCGGCTTGCACCTGAATCACACAAAAGGATATCATATTTTCTTGCCAATTTTTACATTAACTTGTGGGACTTCATCACAAGCCAGAATGTTATCAATATTTTGGAGGTCCAACATTTGAAGAAGTGTTGTTCTGATGCCATTTTTAGCCCCCTACACCAATTCCCATACACGCTTGTGCTGTATCGGCTGATACCCATACTATAGTGATACCACACCTTTGAAAAAACAAAAGATAAGAGTATTTTTTCTTCTAATTCTAAAGAACTGCATACTCACTTTGATGCATAATCATTGCTACCATGGCTTGGTCAGGCACTGCAGGTAAACCTTTGTGAAAGAGTAGAAAAGACTAACACAGAGTAAATACAGTCAACGTTTTTTATTGTCGACCTGGCATGGGTGACCAAAAGTAAATAAACTCATTTTATTTTGAGAGTTTTGGCTCTCCAAGGCCAAAGTACTGCAATATTGATGTAGTTACAACATGTAAAAAAGTAGTGCAACAAGAAATAAAACTAGATCAAAATAAGAAATAATGTACATGAGATATCTTTGAGAGGGATCATGGCATTATAAGGCCTATCTGAGGTAAGAACCTCTCCAAAAAATTGGAGTGAAAGACAAGTGAAAGAACAAGAGAAAACAGCAAATTCTAGACAATAGTAGGGTAACGTAAAGTTTTACCTGGGAATGTTCCAGTTAAACACCATGTTCTCTATAGCTCCTGCAATTGCTTCAGTGTGGGATCCTTTGAACTCGTTTGCATGCATCATCACGCTTTCCAGAACGATTCAGTGTCCACCCAGTGAGCAGTTAAACTAAGCAGGGAAAGTGGGGAGACGTTGCTGCTCCAGTTACCAGTAGTGAAGCTCAGTAATGTGCAGTCAGGGGAGGTCATCATGATGAAAAGATAACAGTGTGGTGACCCACAATAACAGTGAATTAGAGACATTCACCGAGTGAGCTACTGCACCTTTAAGGGACGGTAGTTACGCACTTCCGGTTCGGAGGTTATATAGAGAGTGGAGGATTTGAGTTGCTGCTACTTCTGTTGATGTACTCCCTTTGGCCTTTTCGAGTTCCTAAGGATGCCCTTCGGCCTCAAAGGGGCGGCGCAGATGTTTCAGCGCCTAATGGACTCTGTGCTCCGTTACATGCCATTTCTTTTCTGCTATCTAGACCAGTGTTTCCCAACCTTTTTTCTGCCACGGCACATTTTGAACTGGTAAAGATTTCCACAGCACACACGCGCGACAATATTTTCGGTCGGCCACGAGTTGTTGACGGGGGAGGGCGGGGTGCGTGCGGCAATTTTGTTCGCTCGGCCGCGAGTTGTCGACGGGGGTGGGCGGGGCGGCACGTGACTACTTTCTATGCGGCACACCAGTTGAAAAACACTGATCTAGACGATATCTTAGTGGCAAGTGACTCCATTCCAACACATATTGCACACCTCCGGCTCTTATTCGAGCGGCTCAGTGAACATGGCCTCCTCGTTAACCCCGCCAAGTGCCAGTTTGGCCAGTCGTCCATCGACTTCCTCGGACACCACGTCACCCCCCAAGGAGCCGTCCCCCTTCCCGCCGGGGTGGATACGGTCGCAAACTTCCCTTGCCCTCGCACAGTACAGTCGCTGCAGGAGTTTCTGGGCATGGTGAACTTTTACAACCGTTTTATTCCCCATGCTGCCCAACTCATGCGTCCTCTGTATGAAGCCCTGCGGGACAGGAAGCCCAAGGACAGTTTGGACTGGTCCCCGGAGTTGGACAAAGCTTTTGTTGCCGCCAAGTCTGCGCTAGCCAATGCCGCTCTGCTAGCACACCTGTCTTCCACTGCCCCTATCGCCCTCACGACAGACGCCTCTGACTACGCGGTGGGAGCAGTGTGCGCGCAGCGGGTTGGTGGGGCCTGGCAACCGCTGGCCTTCTTCAGCAAACAGCTCTGGGACAACAAGCGCAAATACAGCACCTTTGACAGAGAACTGCTGGGCCTTTTCCTCGCCACTAGACACTTTCGGTTCCTGTTGGAGGGCCGCAGGTTTACGGCGTTCGTGGACCACAAGCCGCTGACGTTTTCCATGGCCAAATCCTCGGGACCATGGTCCGGGCGTCAGCAACGTCAGCTCTCGGAAATATCCAAATTTACCACGATCATCCGCCATGTGGCGGGCAAGGACAATTTCGTCGCGGACTGCCTCTGTCGGGCAGTTGTCGGGTCCGTCCACTTGGGCCTCGATTATGCCTCCATGGCGGCAGACCAAGCTGTGGACTCGGACATTCAGGCCTACCGGACCGCCCCTACCTCTCTGCGGTTGGAGGACGTGGTGTTCGACGCAGCTGACACCACTCTGCTCTGCGACGTGTCCACCGGCCAACCACGCCCTATGGTGCCCGCTGGCTGGCGGCACTGGGTTTTTGAAGCCATTCACTCCCTCTCCCACCCGGGCGTGAAAGCCTCGACTAAGCTGATGGGGGCCAAGTTTGTATTGCCCGCCCTACGGAGGGACATTAAGACCTGGGCTGCCTCATGTGTCGCGTGCCAACGTGCTAAGGTGCACCGCCATACCAAGGCCCCTCTGGCGCCTTTTGCAGTCCCTGAGAGGCGTTTCGACCACATGAATGTAGACCTGTTGGGCCCCCTCCCCCCCTCCCCCCCCTTCCCCCCTCCCATGGATATACATTCCTTCTCACCATGGTGGACAGGACCACCAGGTGGCCGGAGGTGGTGCCTCTCTCCTCCACGACGACAGTGGACGTGGCCCGGGCGTTCATCGGGTGCTGGGTGGCACGCCTAGGGACATTATAAGCGACCGGGGCCCGCAGTTCACCTCGGAGCTCTGGACTGCAGTTGCCGAACACCTTGGGGTAAAGATCCACCGCACCACAGCTTATAACCCCAAGGGCAATGGAATCTGTGAACGGTTCCACAGGGACATGAAGGCCGCGCTTCAGGCCAGCCTGAACGACAGCGCCTGGTTTGACCGCCTCCCGTGGGTCATGCTTGGTCTTCGCACTGCCCCCAAAGAGGATCTACAGTCCTCGTCTGCTGAGTTAGTGTACGGCCAGCCACTGCGGGTGCCAGGGGAGTTTCTCCCGGATGCCACGGCTCCTTGGTCATCTACCTCCTAGCTCCCTGTGTCCCGGGGAATCGGCAACACCCTGGTACCCATTCCGACTTCTCGCTACTGCCTTCCCCACTTGTATATCCCCAGGGACCAGCCGTCTGCCAAGTACGTCTTCATCCGCCACGACAGCCATCGCACCCCGCTTCAACCCCCGTACGATGGACCCTTCCGCGTCCTGGAGGCAGGCACTAAGAACTTTGTCGTGGACATGGGGGGGCGGCCGGAGTGAATCGCTATAGACCGTCTTAAGCCTGCTCATTTGGATGTTGACCAACTGATTCATTTGGCTTCGCCACCGCGACGGGGACGACCCCCTGCTGTACCTGTTGTGCCAACCCCTGTCCCGGCCCAGCCTCCCCCTCTCTCTCCCTCTGCCCCTCCTGTCCAACGCAGTCGCTCCGGCCGTTTGGTTCGCCCCCCCACCGTATTGACGGTTGACATGCTTCGCCACAAAACTGCCATGTGTCCTGTCGGACTGTTCACGAGTGTCCCTTTTCATAGTGTTACACTTTTGGGTTTTGGTGAATTCTGGGGGGGCCTGTGTGGTGACCCACAATAACAGGGAATTAGAGACATTCACCGAGTGAGCTACTGCACCTTTAAGGGACGGTAGTTACGCACTTCCGGTTCGGAGGTTATATAGAGAGCGGGGGATTTAAGTTGCTGCCTCTTCTGTTGATGTAGAGTGTAAACTGACTTGACGTCTCCTGTCTCGCTGTTTCGTACTCTTCACAACAAAATGAATATTAAGATTTGTCTTCTGATCTATATGTATGACAAATTTCAAAAATGTATATAGTGAAACTCGCTGACTTCCTGACAGCAAATGTGCAAATTTAAACGCGAGGTGCAGCAGCAACGGGCCTCGATTCACCCCTGAAAAGGAAATCCTTCATAGACTGGGTTGATACAATCATTTGGTGCATCTCTTCATGTTGCCAATTAAACGTTTGCAGATACCCTGGTTTTTCACAGTCTGGATAATGTCTTCAACCATTAAAGTTTAATGTTTGTAAGCGGCATATGTCGTATTCCTGATAGGACATAAAACTACAATGAAAAGGCACAGGGTGAGGCAGACATTACTCTGCCGCCCCCAAGGTGGCGTACATGAGCCTACAGGTGCTTGTTGCTGCTGCGGTTCTGCACAGAGGCCAGGCGAGCCAAGTTCATACCGATGCTAGCCGTTAATTTCTTTGTTTTGCTCTTTCAGCCTGCCGTGTGCGTCGGCTGCTGTGTGTGATTTACGTGGACTTCACGTACAACTTTCATCCTGATGCGCAGATCAAGGACGGTCTGATCCGTGGAGCGTGATCCGAACAGATCACAGATCACTAATGATCCGTTGCACCACTAACTAGCCAGTTGAATAAGCAACCCTTTTGGGTTTATGTATTTGTAAATCTGACTCTAAAGGAGTAAATGCCTCACCAGCCATGAACCTCACAGTACGTCACTGGTGAAGCTTATGGTCTGCACCTTTTCCAGCTTCCTTGCTGGAGGAGCCATGCTCCATTACCCTCTTTTGGAGTGCAGAGACTGCAGTCTCCGTGATATATTTGCGGCTTGACACCTTGTATTTTGGCACTGCATGAGCCATAAAAAGCCAGAATCCCACGTTGTCAAGGATTGGGGCAGGTTACAGAGCACAGTCATTTCGGTAATTTTCTCAAGACATCTTTCTTGCTGCTTCAACCTCTCGTCTCACTGGTCCCTCCTCTGAAGTGAGCTGACCAGTGTTCGTTGCTGCGGTCTATCCCCCTTTCAATTGCCGCAATTTGCAATTTCCGCCGCCTCAAATTTTGGGTGTTAATTCACATGTTTGGTTCTCAAATATTTTATCAGGTGTGAGGTGTTGAAACTGTCTGTTTCAGTTTCCCCTCTCGCAACTTTCACACCGCAAATTGTGCATGTAGCTGTTGTACTTGCTGGAGTTTTTATCTTGAAACATTTCCAAATCGCTGACATTTTCTCTCCTTTACCACGCTTGTTTTTTTTTTTTTTTTCCTTAACATAATAAAGTTGCCTTGCTATTGGGTAATAACGTCCACTCCTGGCCAATAGGATAGCTTGGCTCAGCATACACTGAAAACGTGTGATTGCAGCAGTGAGTGTTGTTGAGTCAGCTTCCCCTTTTCAACCAGCTTCTGATTAGCAAGTGCACAAGCAGGTGAATCATATTGTCTCACATCAGTCGCCGGTATAATGTGATAGGTGATCATGTGCTTCTCCAGAAATTTGTTGCTGTCACTGCGCAATCCCCGAAAGAAGGTATTCTTTAACATCTGATTGTATGTTGAACCATTCATCTGCTCAGGTGGGGGAGGAGTCAACCCACTGTGTTAATCAAACACTTCCTTGAGATGATGGTAAGACGTATGAGTCTGCGGTGTCACCTTGTGTCGCTTATTTCCGACCCATCAGCTCTATGCTGCCGTCTGTTTGTACACCTATGGTAAATTGCACGCAAATGCTCACGTAATTCAAGGGAGTCGTGAGCCAATGGATTATTTTGGGCATCATCCCTATTCCAATCACCACGTAATTGTGCCCCATCGGTTTTCAGCACTGCCATAAGTGCGCGTTGCACCTCACCATCATTAAGGTGGCAACTTTGCCGCAAGCCCAACATCTGCAATTCAGATTCCCTAGCATTTGCTCTGGGCTGCAGAATCTCTGAAGTAGCTTTCATAACATCTCTACCAGTCCAGGGGCAATATAGTGGTGTAGTTGGACCCTAGCCCTCCTCTCCTGTTCTAGGATTAGCTACTTCAGTCATTGGGTATAGTTCATGAGGATGTACAGGCAAGCCATGGAGTACAGTATATGATTTAATTGTGGAAAAGGGTGAGGAGGAGCTGAGGCCTCAATTGTCCCAGATAGACTTCAGTTTGTACATGTTAACAACGTGTCCTCTGAGCACACTACGGTAGACATAGAGTCCCACAGGGCTCCGTACACTGACAGATTCTGTTTACCCTATAAATGCTTCCTCTAAGTGGCATCATAAGAAAACACTCTATCAACTTCCATTGCTATGCTGACGATACACAACTATCTATCAGTGAAACCTGAGGAAACCCACCATCTAAACTCTATCTAAACTCCAGGCTTGTCTTTGGGACATAAAGGGATGGATGACCAGTAACTTTCTGTTGCTCAACGCAGACAAAACTGAAGTTATTGTTGTAGGTCCAGGGCACCTTAGAAAGTCCTTACGTAATGATATTTCTACTCTGGATGGCTTTACCTTGGCCTTCAGCACCACCGCAAAAAATTGAGGGGTCATCTTCGATCAAGACCTGTCACTGAATGCCCACATTAAACAAATGTCAAGAACCGCCTTCTTTCACTCACATAACATTGCTAAGGTTAGGCACATGCTGTCATTAAATGACAGTAGATGCTGAAATAGAATTCATGAATTTCTTACCTCCAGGCTGGATTACAGTAATTCTTTATTCGCAGGCTGTAGCAACAAGACACTGAAGCCTCTCCAGCTGGTTCAAAACGCTGCAGCACGTATAGTGACAGGAACTAAGAAAAGAGACCACATCTCCCCAGTGTTAGCTTCTCTGCACTGGCTGCCTATAAAATCGAGAATAGAATTTAAAATCCTTCTCCTCACTTAGAAGGTGCTCAATAATCATATCTTAAGGAGCTGATCGTGCCCTATCATCCAACCAGAGCTCTGCGATCCGAAAGCGCAGGTTATTGGTGATCCCCAAAATCAGCACAAGTAGAATAGGGGTCAGGGCCTGTAGCTATCAGGCTCCTGTTTTGTGGAACCATCCTCCAGCTTCAGTCCGTGGGACGGATACCCTCACTGCTTTTAAGAGTGGGCTAAAAACTTTCCTTTTCGATAAAGATTGTGCAGTAGTTGGACAAAACAATGCGACAAGAATTAGATGACGCACTGCGCTTTCATCTTCTCCTCCTCCTCAATCTCCCCTCCCTCTCTGCCTCACTTGCACCGATTCCTTATCTGCATCCCTGTCTTGTAAATGCATGTTACTAATTGGGCTTCCCCAGAGTTTTGTCTTGGACTTTATTAACCCACAGCCGGCAGCTAGAACACCACCAGGGATGGTGGACCTCCAAACATCTGGGTCCTGCTTCTACTGCTGCACCTCCCTACACCTGTGTATCCCTACACCTGTCTCTGTCTCTCTCTGTCTCTCTTTCTGTCTCTCTCGCCTTCCCTCTCTCTCTCAATAGACATTGACTGTTTACATGCTGAGGAGCACTACTTGCTCCATGTTTTTAAGCCTCTTGAGATAACTCTGGTTATTATTTGGCGCAATACAAATGAAATTGACTTGACTTAGTTTGACTTCTATTTTGAGGCCTTCATGCTGGCTGGATTACATCATTAACCGGACCATTGACATCGTTATGCACTACTCTTGGGTTAATATCATCATGCCCAACTCTTTGAGGCTAACGTCCGCCAGCCTTATCACCTGTGACAACCTAATACGCGCTCTGTCTCAACTGGTTTTGAGACCTGGCTCCATTCAGGGCAGCCTTGTGGCTATAAGCCTGTTCACGTCACAGTCGCACTGCTTACAAAGACTTAAATTTTGCTTTTCTGTCAGTTCTAAGACAATCAACTTATTGTTGGCATCTATTGATGTCAAGCACTGGTTCGAGGTTGTATTTTGCCCTCCATTTATTGTGATAATAAACTGAACATGGATTGATAAGTTGCATGCATTTTGAATCTCCCGGCAGTCTGGGAGGTTTTGACATACGGGCTCCCAATTTATTTTGTTTTTAATTTTACAACTGCCCACTGTGGCCAGCAAGTATGTCACAACGGGCCTTATTGGTGGACAGCGCTGCTCACCAGTAGGTTTCCGCAGCCAGACAATTTTGCATCCTTAGGTACTCCACTGCCTGTTTATATTTATCAAGACACCACCGATAGCTAATATGCCCTTTAAACCCAAGGCACCTTCACTCTAACTTCATTGTTACTTATTTAATTGTTGTATATGCTGTATGTGTTGTTTGTGTTTTTTGTCACTGGAAGGGAATTTTCCTTTGTATTTTTTGGTGATTTTTGTTCCTCAAAGGGAATTTTTCTTACAAAATCTGCAGCTAATTTGTTAAAACTACCTAAACCTATTTCGGAAAGCACCTCAATTTCTACAGTTGGCAGCCTTTCCTGGAAGGAGACCTCAATTTCATCACTGTTTCATCACATTGAGTGTCCTCCCTGAGAGTGTACCGCACAGCCTGGATTCCTTCTCTCACTCCTTAACTCCTTAACTCTCACCTTTGTAAGTCTCACTTCAGCAGCTCTCTTCCCAGATTCTTATGAATCCCGTCACCTCTGGATTCTCCGACCGCCATTGTCCAGTGGCCACAGGGAAAAGAACCTCCAAAGGATATTAGGATCCTGGACAAGCCCCCAACTATGTCAGGAAAATTCCCAACAGAGTGCTGCAGAGTAACCTCACTCCAGAGACCACTGATGGTTCTTGAGTCAAGACTTTAATGGTTATAACCTGTTTGCATACAAGGCAACAACTACACGACTGAAGCAAGTACAGCGTAAGAGGCTATTACATGTCCAAGTTCAGGCGTTGCCCAAAGAGTAGAGATGGGTGTGGCAGCAAAGATGCGGCGGTGCATGTGTCATGCTCTTAAAGTGATACCCCGTATCCGTGCGCGTATCGCTTTCACAAAAAGTCACATGACCAGTAACGTCGCTGTTTTGCCTGTCACCAAATGCCAAAGTGCCAAAGTTTTTAAATGAAGGCACAGCTGTAAACAGGATGCAACTCTGGTTGGATTGCGGACGGCAATCAACGTTTTGGTGCATTACTGTCCCCACCTGTAATTGAGTGTGGATCGGGAATCTATCTTAAATGTACTAATTCTGATTTCAAAAAATTATCTTTTAAATTTTACATTTAAAATTTAGACAAATAACTCAATTTCATGTTCTCTTTATCAAATTTGTTCTCTCAAGGCACACTCAAACAAAGTAACATGTTTTGGGAAACTGACTCTTGTGTCCAACAGGAAACTATACATCATGTTGCACTGAATTGTTCAAAGTACGATGTTGAGAGAAAGGAACTAATTTTGAACCTCATAAAAAAGGAATTTGAGATTGGACTTGAGAGACATTTTACAGAGAAGTTCAAGTGAGAAATGTTATGATGCATTATTGCAGTACCTTAAGAGATCTAAGAGCGTCTGTTCGGGGATGATATTCATATGGGGGTGTTGACATCACAGGTGATGTCAAGAGAATCTTCAAGGGCCAGTCCATGACAAACAAATGTCATGTTACCCAGACAAAAGTAAATGTTCCAAGGGTTCTCTGATGATGCATTGTTTTCCTCTGGTAGTCTGGAGTCACTGCCAGAGGGTTTAGAAGTTTCAGGACATTTTCGGTGACATCTTAAGGGTTTTAATAAATTCAACATTTAACACAAAAAAGCTGAAATATCACTACACAGCACAAATAAAGATGCTGCCAATATGTGCATAGAGTGAACCGATGGAGTGGGATGCTAATGGCTATGTTGCTGGTATTTTTTGTATCTTTTAAATATTGGCCTGAGTACACTACTGTATTTAAAATGTCATAATCTATCACGTGTTAGACCAGAAAATGCCTTTTTCCAACAGAAATCATCCAATGTCACAAAGGTCTAGATTTCGATTGGCCGCAGAAACCCGTCATGTTCCAAGGAAACAGTGATATCAATTTACATTGAGTATTTATAAAAACCTGCAATGCAATGAAGCCGTGACAGGTGAACCGAAATATCGTGAGGGATCACAGTAGATACATCTTACAGCTTGTGTGTAAAGGTGATTTATCAGGTGATTAATCATTTTGAGTTAAAACGGGGGACATTCTGATTTATAGTGTTATTATGATCAATCACAGCAGAGTACTGCTTTCACATATGAACAAGTCAAATCAGGGAGGCAGAGGAAGTGGATGCAGCTATAACCCTCAGCGCATCTTGGTATCAACAGCTTTTGTAAAGTGCTTCTTCTAAAGGCTGGTGAAACAAGTGTGCAGAAGGTGTTGGAAGGTTAATGAATTAAATTTGCTCTTGCACGGCCTGGACAAGTTAAGATGGCTATAAAAATCATGGACAGATACTGAGGCAGATAATCTTGATCCGCAAACTGTAAAGGGGAGTTCAGCCAGTCAGTCATAGATGTCAATGTCCATGACAAAGCCACCAAAGAATATTCTGTCTGCCAGAGCAGAAAGTTGTGATGCCAGACACCGGCTTTATTGAACTTTCTTGTCTCATCTTGTCCTCTCATCTCTTTTCAGCCCTGGAGTACCACAACCTCAACACATCAGTAGCAACAAAGAACTACTGGGTGATAACAGGTAGTAAACCATATGTTGACACACATGCACACACACACAAGCATGCACACACACACACACACGCACGCACGCGCCTGCGCGCGCGCACACACACACAAGTATGGATGCTGAATTGGAGGGTATTCACATCCTGAGCACCCAATATGCTTGGGGCACAACTGTCTGAGGATAACTCTAATGTCCCTACTATTTGCACGTCATGGTTACTGTTTTAGTGATGTTATCCTGTGTAAGGAAATGGAAAGGGATAAAGAAGAAGGGGAAGAAACATTTTATGCATATCTGGAAGGAAATGTTGCATTTTTTTGTTTTTGAGAATTAAACAATTTGATACATGGTTATGGCATGTACATGCACACACATGCAATTATTGTTCACATATACCATGTCATGCAGTACAGGAGGTTTTGCAGAGTGTGAGGGCTGTAGTCCCCGAAAGGGTTGAGGTAAGGTGTCTTCATAAGTGCACATAGGCAGCAGCTAGGTGGTGAACTGGAATCATCTCAGCCATCAGTTCGATCTCCATACATTTCAGTCTGGGCATGGATTTGGGCGAGCCCCCCTTCCAGTCCCTTTACAAAGTAACTACAGACTGAGCCCCAAATGTGGAACTCTGCATGAAATTGGTGTCATCTTTATGCAGACAATAGTGGCAGCTGGAGGGAGATCCACATCCTGGCCATAGGGGCTATGTGAATCTTCTCTGAATAGCTATCCAATTTTAGTCCAATTTTACTTTATATCAACAATGAATAGAGATGTGGATGAATTCAGTGAATTAAGTGTGTCCATGTGTGGAGACTGAAAGTACTGCACGGATCTGTCCGCAGTTATCCAGTTGTGTGACAACATATTTCTGGATCAGTAGCCCCTGAAGTGAAGAGTCCCTCTCTTGTCTTTGTCACTGTGTCCTCCTACTTTGGTATTTAGAAAAGGATAGTCTCCCTCTTTTTACAATGAAACTTCCTTTCTCCTCCCCTTCCCCCTCTCATTCTTTGTCCATGCAGTGATCCAGGATGTGGACAGCTCCTCCTTAGAGGGAAACTATCAGAACTTTGCAAGCCTAATGGAGCAGCGGTTAGCCGCGCTCTTCCTGGTAGCGGGGAGGCAGGGCACACAAGGAATCCGCTCACGAAGAGCCACTTCTGTCGGGGGCTACACAGTGCAGGTAGCTGAGAGGCGCAATGAGAGACTAAGTCTGCTTACACAACAGTAAAAGACCAGAAAATATTCCATCCAGTTCTGACTATAAGCCGCAACTTCTTTCTCACGCTGTGAACACTACTGCTTATACACTGGTGAAGCAGTATTTGAAGATTTTTTTATTATACTTACTTTTATACTATT
>OMPJ01045992.1:8198-19574 GCA_900312935.1 Carapus acus | reverse complement strand
AAAGATGGGGATGGAAACGGAAATGGGGGAGGGGGGAGGGTTACGGGACGGGATACAAGGAAAGGAGATGGAGACAGGGGGGAGGGAGAGAGAGAGAGAGAGAGATGGAGGGAGAGTGAGGACCCAGGGGACTCATCCCTCACTCCTGTAGCACACCTCAAACATATGACAGTGCCACTTGTACAACAACTTTTACTACTAGTACTTGCAGTACTTGAAGTCTGACAGACGTGAATATAAACCTAAATATGGGTGTATTGAAATAGTTGTAGATATCTTTATTCTCACTCTGGTGGCAGTGCAGGCAATAGTGAGTGATCAGTATGGCTGTCAATCAGTTTAACTGTTCTCACACACGATACCACGATACTGCTGCTCCAGTCTGGTAAGTATATAGTTGAAAGCAGCTTTCAGTCGACTTCACGGACCTTAGCACAGATAAGAAAGTGAGCAACTACACTGAATATTGTACCCTTAATCGTGTCGCAGTTAAAATAGTTATATCATCCAGTTAAACTACTTCTGCAAATCTTTCTCGCAATTCCGTGTATAGTCGGGCACCCTCGGCCCAGACGGCCAACACCGCCTCGTGACGCGCTCCCGCCTCGGTAAAATAGAGGTCAAGTTGCTGTCGCACCTCGCAGATGGGCAAAATCTACCAAATATATGCCAGACATTCTGCCGTTGTGTTTCTGCCATGGTATTAAGCGTCTCATCCAAAGTCATCGAGAGTCATTGCTTCGACATCATGCAATATCGCTTCACCTTCGCGATCAACACTCAGACAGTTATCGAAACTTCTAGCTACGCACACAACTCCGCCATTTCAAACAGCATCAATAACGAAGCCACAGTCACACCAGTAACCGTATCAGTTCAGCATCAAACCCAAGCCAACAAACAGTAAACTTTGGCAGCAACAACGGGCCGAGCAAACCACAGCGAATAGAAATGAATCGGGTCCTACCATGAGCCGTCACGAGAAGAGAAGACGCGGCGGGCAGCGCCACCTGCTCGTACGGCGCTGGGCTACACCATCGGCGGGGCGTTGGGCAGGGAATTCTTCGAGGTGGATTTCGTTTTTCGAGACAATCGGTATCACAAACTATTACTAATATATGGTCCAATTCTTCTTTTCTACGAATTTTTGCCGGATGTTCCTGTGAAAAGTTCCGGTGCAGGTACAGGCCATTGGAACCACGTGATGATCACATCGGTGATTACTTATTTGTTACAGCTGTGCGATACGTTCAGCCGTGGTATCGATAACACACCAAGTAGATTCAACGCAGGTATCGCCCATACCGATGCCGATACTTTATTGTTAGATGGGATGGTACCACCACTGTGGTAAATCTAAAATAATCTAATCATGACCATGAAATGTTTTGTGGTTACACATAGATTAAAATCTAGGAGGACAGAGTTTGGGTTGACAGTTTACAGGTGAAGAGAGAATAATTTGCCGAAAATACTGTGGTTATTCTGGAAGTGGTTCTCTTGAGACGCCTAGCCCGGTGCATTGTATTAGTAGTAGGACTACATATTGTTGTTGCTGTCATAGTTAAAGTCATACTGGCAGTATTTCTGTGTCTGCTCCTCTCTTTCTCTCCCTGCTTCTTGCTCACCCCCTTTCCCCTCCCTCCTCCTAAGGGACTGAAAACCACGCTCTGTTTGTCTAGAGTTTCTCTGTTTCTTGGGAATTGTGCCCCTAAAGTTACTCGTAAAGCAGAGAAAAGAAATAGCAGTCCTGCCTGGACTGAGCCAGTCGGCACGGGTCAACGTATGCAGTGAAGGATGCAAAAAACAAAGAGTAATATTAACGTCCAGCCCAAATTCAGGACTGGCAGTAATAATTAGTAAAAGCAGCAGAAAAGGGACGCACCTTTGTTAAAGTCAGGATGAATACATGACAGGAATAAAATCATTAGAAAATACATTTTATATTTGCATGCAAATGTGTGAGTCGTTTGTTCAACATTCACTGTCACGATTTGTTTTTTGGGTTTTTCCGTGACCTTAGCGTAATCGGGTCCTTCTGCGTCAAGTGGGCAAGGTTAAGCAAAGATGCAGAATATTTACCAATTTCCTTAACCTCAGGTTCTCTCGTGGGATGAAAGGGTTTAAACACTTAAGGAACCAGACAAAACAGTCTGACTTTTTCATAACAACTCCGAAACCGAGTCTTTGTCATAATGTGTGTGTGTGACTCTTAAGAGGATGCTTAAACACACTCGCTTTTAATTCTTTTTGTTCAACTTAACCTGAGTTCAGAAAATACTGTCTGACTGTTTTGGAGGCCCTTGATTAGTTGGCTTGTAACATTTGTAGGTGTGTGTGTCTGCGTGCTTGTGTGCGCGCGCATGCCTGCAGAGTTTAGTTGCTAAGATACCTGGGGACAAACGTGTTCAGTGTCTCTAAGCACAACTCTCCCATCACGTGAAGAAGCAACACGGAGCACAGCGGGGTTTGTTTCTCATGATTTAGTGATCACGGCGAAACAACAATCAAAGCTCACACGCAAACAGCATGCACACACACAGCTGTTTCCCCCTGTTGTGTTATTTGGGATTTTTGAAATGGTAACCCAGTGAAACAGCTTCTCAGTATTTCACTGAGATGTCATTTGAAGGGCAGTGTGGTGTGAGGTTCAGCGCCTTGCTCAAGGACACCACGATACTGCTGAAGGAGATGCCTGGACCTGGTCTTTCTCAATACTGTTGTAGCAGTTTTGTTTGTTGTCGTTAATGTTCACACCAGCACATCATGCTTTGTCCTGCTCGTTCCTGCTGCTCAGTGCGGGGGTAAAATGTCCCAGACAGGTGCGTCTCTGCGGTGGACCGACTCATTTCACTCTGGGTGGACTCAGCAGGAGTGAAATCAAAGCCAGTAAAAGCGTGTGTGTTGTATGAGTGTGCGCGTGTAAGCTGTGAACGAGTGCGAGAAAACGAGCACTTGACTTTAGCTTTATCACGTTGGATAACAGACACACCCGCCCGCCTTGCAGTGGCTACGGGCCACCTGCTTGACACATCCTACAAAAACAGCAGAGGACAAACGGCCGGAATACAAAAATGCAGCCAAGGCAACAGATCAGAGCGGAATCACCACAGATTAGCGACAAGCAGGCTGGAGTGTGAAGCCGCCAGGCCTGTAGATCTCAGAGAGCAGCTCTCTCTCTCTATCTCGTTCTCGCACACACACCCACACAGACACTCAGACTGTCACCACTCAGTGTCATGTACCATGTTCCATGTACATTTTTTCTGTATATTGACTTTTTTCCTTTTTTTTTCCTCATTCAGTTCTTTTGCAACGGAATTCAGCACCTTACTTTCATTGCACAGTGCAATTGCTGTAATGCCAATAAAAGATTCCCGATTTGTGATGTACTGAGTATTGTACATATTGTATAGCTTATGCTATGGCACATAGTTGGAAGCATGATAAGCACTTTTGTGTGTGTCCGTGAGACAGACTCTCTTTCTTAGCGTGACAAGAATGAGTAAACTAGAGTAGAGACTGATATGAAATTCGGTTGAATTTCCTATTTGAACAATTTAGTCAATCTCTCCATCAGTACACTCAAGTGAAGTAGTTGCAAGGCAGATATGTTTTGATTATTTCTATAATAATGGAGGACTAATTTTTTTATCATATTATTGATTATCAATGAAACCAGCGCACTATCTTGACTTTCCACCATCATAATAAGGAACGTTTTTCCGTCTTACTTGTTGAATATTTGACACTTTGTACCACCAACCGTGGCAAAGTCCTCTGTCAAACCGTCAGATAATCAATACCAGGCATTTTTATGGAATATTTGGTGTTGTGACGGACCTCCAGAGATCGAGTGTGACACTTTGATCTGAGCTGCGTCTGCTGCTCCACAAAGGCCCTTCACCTCCACCTTGGCTCCATCTCGGGGAGAAAAATGTTAATGTCTGACACTAATTATGGCTTTTCAGTCGAAAGGTTCATAATCGATAATAATGAAATAATTGCCAGGTGTGGATGCTTGATGTGACTGAGTGTTCTCTTTTGCTGAAGCCTGTTATTACCCAATAAACCCTGCTCACTGAGGGAAGCAGGACCCAAGTGTGTGCATGTGAACCAGGCAGGCACACAGAGTTGCAGAGACCTCCAGCTGAAGAGTCCTTGAGCAAGGCACTGCATAACCCAAATAATGTGAGGCAGTGAGAGGCAATTCCACACAGGACTCAAAACTTGAATTTCAAAATGTCAAAGAGAGATTCAATAGATTTTTTGGCACAAAGTCTACGGAAAAATGCATGGGCAAAAAAATTATACTCTCAAAAAAGAAGAAATACACAATGAGGAGAAAAAAAATGGAAGAGAAGAGAAGAGAAGAGAAGAGAAGAAAAGAGAAGAGAAGGTTTTGACCTTGAGCACGTCCTCGCCCTCGAACGATTCCTCGTGTTCTCTGCGAGGGAGTGTGCGCTCAGCTGCACATCCATCTTCACCATTTGGATGTGAAATGTGATGATGACTGCGGTGCATTCGCAGGGTGTCTGCACGGCCGTGCCTGCTTCCTTCCTTTAATAAACTTCACACGCCGCCGATGGAACGTCGAGGCCCCAAGGCAACGGCGCCGCCCTATTGACTGCTTCCTCCTGTTGCTCATCACTCTCCTCTATTGTCTTGTCATTTCTCCGTCTCGCTCCATCTATCCACCTCTACCACACACACACACACACACAAACACACACACACACACACATACACAGACACGTGTCCTGCCTTTCAAAAATTGCCCCCAGGGACTTCTTCTCTTTTCTTTTTTTTTCTTTTTTTTGATGAAAGCCTTATTGTCTGAATGTATGGGTGAAAATCAATTCCGCTAGATTACATTCTCTAACGCTCCCTGAGAAAAACAGACATGTATACGACACTGCTGGCACAACACCAACATGTTACTCTCCGATTCCATAGGTATAGACTGTAAACAAATGGCCACCATTGCCATTAGGAAGCTGCTGTTGTGGAGAGGGAGCAAAGGCCACCAAAACAAAAGAGAGACACTGAGCAACCTAACTAAATGGATGGATTTCCCTCAGCCTTGCTTTGGCATAACAAACAAAATGGAGGATCAAACCAAGGCAAAGCTTTTATTTTGGTGACGCACTCGGGGCTGGTAACACCTTGAAACTGGCAGTAGTGTAATATTTTAGTCATAAAACATCTTACACTTAGGCAGCTATGTTGCCACTGTTAATGCTACACAATGTGGAGTAAAACATCACAGACTGATCCAGGCCCTACACCTTAAAATATTGAGCAGCAAACTCTCTGCACCCATGTAACTGCACGTCAGTGAATACAAATGTAGATATTTACCGTCCTCAGGTGCGTTTTGTGGTCACGGCCAGGAACATTCCCGGCTCAGCCACAACAACAAAATACGTGATTCATGGAGCTGTGTGAGGGTCCGATGGGACTGAGATGGCCTTCACACAACCTCGTCAGTGACACACCATATGACCCCCCCCCAATGCATGCACACACACACACACACACATTCTGACACATACGCGTTTACACCCATATGCACACAGAAAACATCAACAGTAAGGCTGAAAAGGTTTAGAAAAGTTACCCTACGTTTATACTTTGTGTGTGTGTGTTTGTTTGTGTGTGTGTGTGTGTGTGTGTATTTCTGTTTGAGGTAAACAGGAGCAGAATTCCACAGGTGTGTGTTGGTA
The DNA here is from genome assembly GCA_900312935.1 of Carapus acus. Classification (NCBI taxonomy): domain Eukaryota; kingdom Metazoa; phylum Chordata; class Actinopteri; order Ophidiiformes; family Carapidae; genus Carapus; species Carapus acus. Next base: position 13,848 of record OMPJ01045992.1, on the reverse strand, counting down.
GGAGCTCTGTGATGGCTTTATAAATGATTTTCTCGCAGCGGGAGTCTGTTGGGTTCCGAGAGGATTATGTGAGAAAAACACTCTGAACTCTGTCTGAGGTGGGCTCAGTATTTATCAATCAATCTCAGGCCAGACTCGGTCACTTTGGCGTGTTGGCGGGGGGCTCAGACTCCGCCCCGCAGGGCGACGTGTGTTACCTCGCCTGATTCATCGATCGGAGATATGGCAAAGTCGGGCTGTCTAGACGCAGCACCGTGGGAGCAGAGAGAGAGAGAGAGAGAGAGAGAGAGAGAGGTAGAGGTAGAGGGTGTGGAGAGCGAGAGAGGGAGATGAAACGGAACGATGTGGAAAGCGGCGGGACCTGGTGATGAATCTGTAAAAGGGCAACGCGGCCAAGTGTGATGGCGGTGACGCCTCACCGCCAAATGTTCTGCAAATCCCGACACCGCGGCTCCATCAGACTTTCGCCCACGTGATTATTCAGCGTCTCCTCAACTCTCACCCCTGTCAGCAACACCTTCTCTCTTTCTCGCCCTTTCTCTCTCCCCTTTCTCTCCTGCCCTCTGTCTCCTCCTTTGACTCTCTCCCATCACCTCCTGCCTCTCTCTCTCTCCCCCCTTTGCTCCTCCTTTTTCTCTTTCACTCCATTTCCTGCCTGCCTGTCTCTCTCTCTCTGTCTCCATCTTTCTCTATTTGTCTCGCTCTCGACACATCCTGCCTCTGCCTTTCTCACCTTTTCTCTCTCTATCTCCCACTCCATGACTCTCTCTATTTCCTCCCCCTCTCACCCATTCTCTCTCCCTTTCTCTCTCGCTCACCTCTTCCTGCAAATCAAAAAGATTCCCAAATGTTTGTTCATATCCTACCGAGGTTCCGAGGTGGGCAGCAGCCTCCAAGAGGACATCTTTGGTACCACACCCTCTTAAGGAAGCATTGGTCCTGCAGGTAGCCCCACCCACCTCCATGCCCCGCCCACCTTCAAGCCTGCTAGACCCCACAAAACGGGGCAGAGGTCAGGCAGCTGCCGGCCTCCATCTCTGCAGGCATCAAATCACCATCGCACCCACGCACATGCACGCACACGCAGACACACACATCGGTCTGAACCTCGGGTCGGCCACTATCCATGCCCATTACCCCTCTATATTAGATTTCCATTTGATTTGATGGGGGCTTTTTTTGAGAGGAGAGAGAGAGCGCGAGAGAGAACGAGAGAGAGAGATAAAGACAGGGTGAGAGAGGGAGGGAGCCATTCTCCAGACACCAATTTATGGCGGCAAAGCAAAGTAATCAATTCACAAAAGCGTCGTCTGCAAACTGAATTACGGGTCGGTGCTGGTCGGGATCAGCGCAGAGCTCCTCCATATCAAAGACTTTACCGGCCGGAGAAGCAGCACCAAAGTCAGGGTGGCCTTGTGTGTGTGTGTGTGTGTGTGTGAGAGAGAGAGAGAGAGGGACAGAGAGAGAGAGAGGGAGAGAGAGAGAGAGATTTTTTTAGATTTTTCAAAATAAATTTTAATATGTCAGTGTCTTTTCAGCAAATCAAAAGTTTACCAAACACAAAAACATAGAGCCAGAGAGAAAAAGAGAGAGAAAGGGAGGGATAGAGAGAGAGAGAGAGACAGAGAGAGACAGAGAGAGAGAGAGGGAGAGGTAGAGGGAAGAGAGAGAGACATCCTGCACCTGTGTGAACGTTTCTGGCCTCCCAATCTTCAACAGGGGCAGAGGGAATGGAGGTGATGCTCCAATCAAAAACACACACTCTTACACACACGCACACACACTCTTACACACATGCACGTGCACGTCCCCACACGCCCACGCCCACACACACACACACACACACGCACACACAAACATGCATGTGTCCTCATAATTACCAGCTGTAGTGATCAATAACAAGCACAGCAGCTGGGCTTGTTAACAAAGTGAATTTTTTCTGCGGAATTTCACCCAGAGTCTCATTTGAACAAAAGCTGCATCCATAATTTTCTGATTATCATTAGGACCAGAGGCGCACACACGAAAACCAAAACAAAACACACACATGCACACAAATGCACACACACCGACCCACACACGTTGCTCACACTCAAGTTGATTGGTGACTCTTTTGATACGCAGACAAACACAGTCATCCATCTTCTTTGTGGTTGCGGGGGGAGTACGCCGAAGTCTGGCCAGAGGGCGGTATGGGCTGCCAATCCATCACGCAGAAGCACACACACACACACACACACACACACACACACACACACACACACACACACCTACATGCAGGCAGGGTAGAGTTCTCAACCAAGTGATTTAACATGTTAAGGGGGAGACGGGCTCCTAGTTTATCTTACAGTCACACTCTACGTCATGGTTGTGGCAGCGCCATCTTCAGGCGTGTCTCAGCTCTTAGACTCTCTTTAATCAGCCCCCAATTGCATAGTTAATGTAATCGTGTTTTACAGTGACATCGAGAGACGATTAGGAGCATAACTGCATCTGATGTGAGACTGCGAATGTGTGTGTGTGCGCGCGTGTGTGAGTGTGTGTGTACGAGGCTATAAAGACTTCATTCTGTCATGAGCGCTAAGGGAATGTATTTGTCAGTGTTACGCAGCGTGTGTGCGCGTGTGCGTATGCATGTGCATGTCCGTTTGCGTGTGTGTGTGTGTCTTCATAAGCCTGACAGATATGATCATCAGCTCATACCCATTTCACACATGCAAACACATATGTGCATATCAATAACCTGCCCCCGCCCCCTGCTGGCAGGCTGCTGGTTTGGCGTCCATCATAAATCTTCATCAGCACAACCAGGACAACATGTTTGCTTGATTCCTCTCGTAAGCGTTTGAGGCGTCTGAAGTCAGATCACGAGCGCCAATCGATGCTCGAAAAATTTACCGACTGATGCTCCAACCCCCATCACTCCACCACCACACACACACATACACACACACACACACACACACACACACACACACGCATACAGGCTACCTTCCCCATAGCCACTGGCTGCCATGTACCACTGCAGGAGACCACAGGCAGATAGCCAAAACAAAACAGAACAAAAGAAAGAAAGAAAGAGAGAAAGAAAGAAGAATGAATGAATGAATAAACGAATAAACGAATTAACAAATGAACAAATGAACGAACTAATGAATGAATGAATGAATGAACGAACGGACGAATGGATGAATGAACGAACGGATGAATGGACGAACGGATGAATGGATGAATGGATGGATGGATGAATGAATGAATGAATGAATGTATGAGTGAGTGAGCGAGCGGACGAACGAACGAACGAACAAACAAACAAATGAATTAAATGAAATCAAATGAGATCAAATGAAATGAAGTCAAATGAAACTATTGATTTTAGTAAATTCTGATACATTTAACACATGAAAAGATCCACCAAAAATGTAATATGTAAGGGATAATGAACGCGTCGGAGCATTGGGTGAATGCTGGATTCTGATTGGCCGTTACTGGTCACGTCAGCGGTCATTATTTTCGTGTAATGACCGCTCCAATATCAGTGACAGACCGCTGTGAAATCAAAGTAATAATATTCAATAACATGATATACAGAATCTTAAAGAATTAAGGATCCAAACAACCTCACTAACAAAAGAACTCTGAGTGTTGCAGAAGAGAAAGACTGTTCTTCTAACAAGCTTATCAAAGGTCTGCTCAACAAGACTATTGTAGCCAAGAGAAGTTATGTAGTTGTTCACTTGTCGAGCCAAATGAAACGCATGGGGATAAACAACATACTGAGTACATTTTGTGCGTTCGCTACATTCTAAGTTGCAAGGGAAGTCTTGCTCCAGGTTTATCAGTTGGCGGCATAAAAATAGGAGCAGAGTGAATCACCCCGTCCACACCATCGTCATCTCCAGCCTGAGCTGCCACAGGCTCAGCGTCAGGCCGCAGCAATCCTCTCGTTATGTCAGCGCCTTCACGTTTCCGCTAAAATTACGCCGTGTCTCTTTGCAGTCACGTTGAAAAAGCGACGACGCGGCAGAAAATCCCAGCATGGCAGATGATGTTTATCAGTAGGAAGCACTCTGCAAATACACGGCACAGCCACGGAGCGTGTGTGTGTGTGTGTGTGTGTGTGCCACACTTCTGCTGGGAGCAGCGGATTAATCTCATCTCTCTCTCTGTCCGTTACTCATCCATCCATCCGCAACCCTCCACTGTGGTGCTTTGTGAGGCTTTGCTCCACCATTTTCCCATCTGCCCCAGAAACTTCTCCTGCCCCTTACAAAAACACACAAACACGCACTCAAACGTACACACATATACACACACACCAGCCTCGCTCAGCCCCCACAGTCTGCGTCTAAGCGTCTAAGTGTGATTGATGTCTCCAGTGGAGGCAAACAAACAGCAGGCCAACATCAACCAACACCATCGGGCGGCCTCTCCGCCGTCTCTCCCGCACGCTGCTGCCACTTTCCTGCTGCTTCGGCGAGAGAGAAACAATAAAATACGCATCTCAGAGCCCAGGAAGATTTTTATAAGCTGCACAGGCTAGCCATCTGACATAGACACTTCAGTAAATAATGTAAAAACGGTCATGGCCGATAAGAGAGTTGTCAGAGAGGACGGACACACACACACTCACGTGCACGCACACACAGACGCACCCTTACGTCACATCGTGTGATTGTGGCTCAGATTTCAGGAGACTCCTGAGTGCTCTCACCGCTGAGCCCGACAGCTACGCGTCGTTAGCGGCGTCGACCTCGCCGACCCAAAAGAGCACACTTGAAACACGAGGACAGACACGGAGCAGAGAGCGAGACCAGAAATCACAATGTTTGGGAGAGAAATGCGGGAATGAACAAATATAGCGCCATAACCACCCAACGGCGCAGATCCTGCTAAGCTAACAGGGAGGGGAGAGGAAGAGCCTGGCTGCTCTGCATGTGTGCGTGTGTGTGTGTACTTGGAAGTTTGACAGCATGACAGAACTGTCAATCACACTGGAAAAACAACAGCACACACACACACACACACACACACACCGTTGCTCTGGCACACTGTATTAGCATAAAGTACTGGAATATACACGGTGACACCAAGAATATTATGACAAGGAGACAGCAGAGCGACACACACTTAATCATTGCAGTCACTTTTTGTGGTATTGAACAGGAAGTCTGACGCTAAAATAGGACATTTCTAATGAATCATCACAACGGGAAACAGAGTGGGAGGGGTCAGAAATTGCGCTTCTTTTAAAGCCGAACCAAAAGTAGACCAAATCAGGGGATGAAATGATGGGGAGGTGTTTCGATTGGGCATCGTGAGGAGCGACGAAACAGAGCGGCGACCTGGCTCCGCCCACACACCCCTTTGTGTTTCACAAGAGGAGAACTCAATCTGACCCACATTTGATATGGATGAGGAAGCCCCTCTGGACCTCGCCCCGCCCTCCCTTTCACACACAGACACACACACATTGCCCCCCGCTGGCCCTGTGTTACTATGATTGGAGAGACGGATCTGTGCGGCCTCATGACCCCGCCCTGATCACATCTCGGAGCGGCGGCTGCGGGCACGTTGCCGCTTCCAATCAAAGGAAGGAAAGGACGACAGGGTTATCTTGGGGGTGCAGCAGGGGTGAAGGGGGGGCCAA
>OMPJ01045990.1:5933-16115 GCA_900312935.1 Carapus acus | reverse complement strand
GGGGGGCTGATTAAGTATGGTCAGTGCGCGCACTCCAGCGGGTGAAACAGAGCAGAGCCGACGCCACCGCGTCGGGCTCCACAGGTGTGACTCAGGTAAGAGCAGCTAACGACAGCTAACGACAGCTCTCCATCATGGAGGACATCACAGAGGTCCTCTAGGGAGAAGGAAAGTTAGGAGATGAATGGAGAGGGGGGAGGGTGCGGGAGGGAGGTGGTGGCGATGGAGGATGGGTCAGCGGCACGTATGGGGATGGATTACGGTGTCCGCCCAGACCTGCACCATATGCTCATTTGTGTCCAGCCTGGAGCTCCTGGGTTGAGGTAAGCAGAGGGGTGGTTGGTGGTGGGGGGTGGGGTGTTGGTGGTATCTCCCAGACGTCCAAGGTTTTCTCTGGCCTACAACAATGGCCCACATTCTGGGTCCTCAACCCACCTGGCCTGGCCTGATAAATGGTTTTCAAAGCAGGAAGACACTCTGCTCTCCGTCCAGCCCGCAACCAGGCTGCCCAGACACATTCATGCCCCCCACCCCAAACCCCCTCCCTTCACACCTCATCCATTCAAATATTCTATCTGCTTTATTTTTCATGTTGGAGCATGGTTGATGAATTTCTTTGATGCCAGCAACCAAATGTATGATTCCAGATCTGCCCTGAATGGTAAGCTGGTTACGCTGGAACCGCTGTATTGGGTGCAGCAGTCAAGACTGACTCCAATTCCAGTTTTCCGGTTTTGGGTTGTCACATTGGGTGGCTATCTCTCCACCCATCTAGTCCTGTCTTCATATTGATGTTTATTTCATCTTTATTGCCACTTAGAGGACATCTCTTTATCGCTCCCTTCACAACAGGGCCTCCGTTCAGACTTACAGGCGCTGTACAAACAAGAAGGTACGTTCCACTTTCTCTAATTAACAAGCTTTGTTATCTTTGGAGGATGAAAAGGCCAACTAATGACCAAAAAAGGGATTTGCTCAAATAAAAAACGGATTAATTACAACTCATACTCTGCAAGGTGGCAGTAATTACTTTTATCCAGTCAAACAAAAAAAGAAAAAAAGGGGGTAAAATAATTGGCACATTCTTAATTAAAGGTTACGGCTTTTACGTAATTGTGAAAGACAAGACAATTAAAAGTCCCATTATTCAATCTAGATACACATGGAATAATTGCCGTGAGGCTCTTGGGGAGGTAGTGCAAATATGATGCGTGTAGAGGCTGAAGAAAGGGTTTGGTAAACAGAGAGTGGAGGAGGGACACGCACACACGGAGACAAACTCACACTCGAACACACAAGGTTATATCCCAGGTTTAAACTTCAGACGGGCCCGGGGGGACCGGCAGACACCTCTGTAACAGATTATAGAGAGCCCCCAAAGAATTGAGAATGTGAAAATCTCCCATTAATGTCAAGGTTATGTCAGCGAGACACCTCGAAAAGTCAATGGCCGTCCTCCCAGCGGGATGGATGTGATTTGTTAGCGCGCTTTTTCAGACAGGGCTACCCCCAGACGCATGGAAATGTGGAGCACACGCAAAGGTTCTCGGGCTGCGGATCTTTAAGTTAATATCGTGCAGCACGAGCTGTGGGACCGACTCGCTCCAGACGCGGAGAACGACCAAATGAGGGAAGGGTTTGATGAAGGCTTCTCTTTTTCTTTTGTTTTCTGAGTCCCGGCTGCTCCAGAGGGACGGAGCTCATCGCCATTTGACCGATTCTCATCTTCTGCGCATCTTTCATTCAGTGCCTTGCTCAAGGACGCTTTGACTTTGGAACCCTTAAAAGGAGCGTGGGGCCGAACCACGTCCTTTTCCTATGGGCGAACGAGTGCATCTTGCTCTTCCGCTCTTGCAGCACGACTCCAGTAAGATAAGGCAGACCTGTTGTGAGCCATTTGGCGGCACTAACATGAATAAACATGAGGATTTGCGCCAAGCTCCCCACATGCAACTACTCAGGACCGTTTTAATCTTAAAGTCAATCGCATAATCGAAGCTGCCCGGCCACTCTGACAAACTCGGCGGGGCTTTCGTCTGCAACGCTTCAATGGGTTTGGAGCAAACTACACGGTGGTCTCCTCATCTACTCATTTATCTGGAGGTGGAGGCGCCATGGCGAGCATAGTTAACGCTAAGTTGACGACACCTTTGATTACTCGAGGCTAATAAAGCCAGATGCTGTGAGAAGGTCAGAACACCGCAATCTCGCCAAGCACGTTGGCGGATTAATGTGCTTAAGGTTTGAGCTCCTTTCTTCACAAATGTCAAGCAATAAGTAGGTTTTTTTTCGTTTCTATTTGCTGCTAAGAGGTTTTGTTCCCACCCAGGTTGGTTTGTCCACCTGTTTGCAGGATTAGTCTGGAAGTTATGAAATTATTTTTGGTGAGGCTTGGTGGGCAGGATGGATGGCGTCCAGGGAAGAACTTATAATCGGCATTTAGCTCCAGGTTGAGAGTCGGTGTTTGCGACACTGAAGTATGAATGAAATCTTCTGTCTCGACTCATAATCAAGGATGAAAAGCATGGTACTCATGGAATTTTTTTTTCCTCACAGCGAAGACTGTCAACACCATCAATGAGAAAAATATAGACATGTTAATCACCTGTGATGTTGAAGCACTTATATGCTAATTCATAGAACATGTGTGGCAGGTATTTATGCATTTTTGAAATACATTTGTAGTTCACAGTCGAGTAGATTGAATTGTCGTGTGTGGAGGGGCTGCAGGTTGGCACGGAGAGCATTGTGGCACACACACTCGCACACACCTCCTCCTTGTTTGACCAGCGAGTGGGGCGTTCATGCCACTGATTTGCTCGAAGAATTCACTTCCTGCAACTGAATGGATCGAACGCATCTCAGCATCGGCCCACAGCAGGCGCCACTCTGACCACCTCACACTAGCAGAACAGAAATAAAAAGTCTTCGATTTGGCTTTGAAGTGCGCACAACAGGTACTTGCCTGTGATATCTGGGTCAGATACAATCAGAAGTCCAACTCTGAAAACAAATGACCGAATCGGTGTGCAGCCGCGGCCGAGTTTGGCTCGTCTTTGGTTGATAATTGCTTCCCGATTCAATCTCTCCCCCTCTCCCGCCCCCCTCTCTCTCTCTCTCGCCTAATGGACAAAAGCCTGGCTCTCGCTCCTCAGGTGTTCCAGCCGAGGTAATTCCACTCAGGTATCTTTAATTACTTGTCATTTAGTATTCATGGCTCATTCCTTCATCACCACTGGCAGGGGGAGGAGGAGGATTTTCTTCAAAGATACCGACTCCCCAAATGGAATTACCGCTCACAAGAACGGGGCGGAGGGGAAAATGACAGATTTTTCATGGCAGACAGGAATGAGATTCTGATGAATGACAATGAGGCGAACAGAGGGGAAAAAAAAGAAGAAGAGGTTTAAATAGGTCAGAGAAAGGCGTCAGAGGGCCCATTCACAGGACGTCTTATCAGATGTCACACTGGCTCTTTGCAGCCTCTGTGCTTTTAACTCAACGTGACATTGACTAACAATAAATTCAAACATAATTGCTCACCGGGGCTCCAATAAGGGCGGCGTGGCTTAAGGGAGGATGGAAGGGGTGGGGGTGGTGGTCACAAAATAAAAGGTCCAAGGTTGAAGTGTTGTTGAGCAAGACACTCAACCCCTGACTTCTACCCTTCAAATGATGTATAAGGGTCAAACAAAGAAACATCAGCTTCCCTGAGGAGCTAATGCAATATAAACCAAAACAAACTGCAATCACCATCGCAACCTTGAACCTGAATGTGCGATTGTTCAGAGGTGCGTCCACCCACCTCCTAATTACAGAAACACATTTGATGATTTGCGCCTGACTCGTTGCAGTCTTGCCGTTTGATCTTCTGCTCCCCGAGATTATTTTCCTAATCACAGCCGATGCCTATCTCCGAGTCACAGGCGCACACCAGCGCCTCTCAGCGCTAAATCACGTCGAAATGCAGCTGCCGCGTGAATTCTAATGTGGCGAGGTGTGAGATCCTATAGGAGCCAACCTTTGTTCTGGCAAGTTTGCCTTGGAGGAGCGAGCCGCCTAATCAAACCTCGAAGAACATGTTAATGAGTTGCAGCGTTCCTGATGTTTTCATTCCATCTTGTGGGTGTGTGTTCCCATAACTTCTGACGTGTAATTACCACTCGAAAGATGTGTGGGGGGGAAAAAAAAAAAAGATGAGCACGGGCAGCAGAAACATGTTATCACTCAAATAGATTACAGAGAGAATGAAGAGAGATTAACGGCAGGATGCTTTCACGTCCTTTTTTCCAGAAGATGCTCGCCGACTGAGAGCTCGGCAGATGTTTTAATAGGTCAGTGACAGCTGAGTACTAGCCGCCGCGGAGGGGTTGGTGGGTGCTTCGCTCCTCTGATGGAGCTGTTTAACACCCCTGTCACTCCCCTGCTCGCCGCGTGCCAGGCCAGGGAAAATACACAACAGATGGGAGCGAGGATGAACATAATTGCGCTAAACAAATGTTTTCCTTGTCGACACATTTCTCCACTTCACTTTCCAGTAAACGTTGTTGTGTCCGCTGTCACTGTGACAGCCAAGGAAGCCCGTGAATGGCTCGTCCCCGCAGGAATTCAAACCGGGCGCTGTGCTGTTTGCCACAGCGATACATTAACCGCGGCACTTTGGATGAGTGGTCCACAATTTTTCCCTCATTAAGCTATTAAGATATAATAAGTAGACATGGTGTTTGGATCAATCAGTATTATCCTCCTCCTCTGCCTTCTCGCCAGCCTTCTCGCCCGGTCTGTGTCGCCAAACTCATTCCAAGAGGAGAACATTTGGTGCAAGCTGTCTGTCAGAATGTAATAAAGAAGCTCAAAACGGCACAGCCGGGAAAATTGATACAAAACGCAAACACATCCCAACAGCACCGCAAATAACTAAATTGGAATGATTTCTAGGGACCCATGGGAGGTTGAGGAAGGTTGGGGGGAGGGGAGGATTCAATTGCAGAAAGGGCTGTGCCCAAAATGGACACAAAAGTAAATAATGATGCATGAAAGCAGCTGGGAAAAAAAAGAAAAACAAGGGAGCGATGAAAATGACTTCGTCATTATTCTGTGTTGGGAATAGAAAGAACGAAGAGAGCTCCATTTAGTCATTGTGAGAGAAATTGTCTACTTTCTTTTCCAAGTCACTGCGCAGTGCACCACCGGGCCTTTTTCAAGTTGGTGGCTCATTCGTACGTCCTCAAGACTGGAAATTGGTTCTCATTACACTAACATAATCACATTCAGCTCCACAACTCAAACTTTGTCATCACGAAAACAAAATCTGAATTTCCAACTTTGTTCTTGACTTGATGGATGTTAAACTGCACCTTCCATGCACTGCACGGACAGATTGTTTAGCTCTTAGACATCGCAGGTGTATCACCATGAAATGATCATCTTAGTCCAGCAGGTGGACAATGGTTAAGAGTTGTTGGTGCTTTTCAGAGGCAAACAATCCAGTGAGTTGGAAATATTTGGAGAAAAAAACAACCAGTGTGTGTGGATAAGAGAGCCAAACAAGAGGTCGGGTTCAACATAGTTTTATTCAAATAACAAAAATATTAACACACACACTTAAAACAAGTAGGACACCAAGGCAGTAAATAGATAGTACACAAAGTTGGAATAATAACCAAGCAAACGGACACTCAAACTGATTAAAATGGTGACATCAGATAATCTGAGAGCGAAACCCAGATGGGGTCCAATAAAGCTCAGAATTCAAAACACAGACACTCTCAGAAACAAACAATGAAGCGCCCACATTCACGATCATGGATGGAAACAACACAACAATCAAGACAGGGAGCATTAGCATAAGCTCAACAAAAGAATAGAAGGAGAAAAATAAACACAAACCAAAACCATCATCAACATAACAACAGCCTGGCCACAGACAAAGGGAAGGAGGGGGTATATATACTCAACGAGGAACAGGTGAGTGGTGCTCATGAGGGGAACGAGGGACAGCAGTGGGAGGGAGACGGACGGAGGGGAGAGACGGGACGAGTGCGATTAGTGCAAAGGCAAAACTAAAACTCAGAGATACAAGCAGACCTGGACCTGTCAGAGACCTGGATACTGAATCCAAGAAACAAAACTAGACTAATACAGGATCCACTCAGTTGAGTGAGAGGCCGGAAAGGAGACTGTGATCAGGACACCCTATGATCCGGGCTGAGTAGAGTGGGCATACACATGTTAGGCTGTTTTGAAATGTCTCCGTCGTGGTCTAATATTTGATGTGTCTCAGGATCACAAGAGGATGTGCCTTGCTGAGCACCTTAGTTTCATTACTCAATTGAATTGCTGTAATGACAATAAAATATTCCTGATTCCTGATTTCTTGTGGTACAAAGAGTGCCCAACAGGGATTCAAAGGTCGAGAGTACTCTGTGTGAGACTCAAGTACACCACAGAGTCAAAGGTTCTCAGTTGCACAGATCCTGTTTCCAAGTAGAACTTGGATTGTTGCACTTGGAGATGTTTAATTGTTTGATTTCTCACTTAATGATTATGTCCATCTACCCGTGAGGCTCATGGTGAGGCACTGGCTTCATCTCATTCTGATTTCGAAATGTATGAACCCCACAGAGTAGCTTATTCACCATTTGACCAGCAGCTGCTAACAGGTTATGTTTAAAAATCACTTTACAGCTCAAATCACTGGATAAACAAAACCGTTAAATCTACTTTTTCCACTTAACATTATTTTTTTCCCATGGTGATAGGTGAGGCACGGCTTCTCTTGCCTCAGTTGACCGCATGACACTGATCAACAGGTTTACTGACTATAGTTTTTGGTTGATTAGAATAAGTCACATGGAGCGTCCAGGTCTTTTATGGTACCACATTGTTCATAAGGAACCTTCATGGACATGGGCTGAAATGTCCTTGTGAACCAGCCCCATTTCACTCTGTGGGGACAGTAAGACGCTTCATATGAAATGGGGCCCAAGGACGCAGCCCGCCTGTGTCTCGGGACCACGTCCTAAAATCCATCTCGATTTTAGCCGCACGGCGTCTTTGGTCAGTAATTGGACTTTGGCGGACAGGAGAACGACTTTGATGATGAGAACCGCATCATTCAGTCCGTGAAAAGGGAAATTATCAGCGTGAGAGTTAAGATTAATATGAAGCGCGTGTTCTTTCAGTGAGGACACGATGGTGCCGCCACAAACCTTAGCGAGTCTGTTTTACAGGAGCTCATAAAAAACAGAGCCCTATATTTAAGAGTCTTCATTTTTTAAGGGTCATTGGAGCATTAAAACAGCCACTCAGCCACGTGTTGGGAGGATCCCTTCTCTGAATCATTAATGCCGCCTTTTTCCGTCATTTCTGAAAGTGTCTGCGCTGTTGCCTTGAAATCAATCCCAAGTTTGGACGCCATTGGCTTTATAAAGTGATCTGATTGGAAATAAGCGAGTAATGAGTATTCTGACGAGCTTTCTAATGAGAGAGTTCTTTCATTTGAAGGTAGAATTACACTCCTAAAGCCACGCAAGGACACTCAAGTGTGATGTTGGCGAACAATCCCGGCCAGAAAACAAGGACAACACTTACACCGACATAATCCTGAGGGGCTCTGGACAAATTATAAAGAACAAACATTTCACTTTGTGTGTCTTGATTGTTGAACATCTTCGGGATATTGCGCCTTTTCATTTCTCCTGTTGATTTTTAAAGGTGAGCTGCTCTGCTTGAGGGCAGTATTGGGTGGTAGTGTCCTAGATTCAAAACAAAGGCTTTCAAAATGGCTGCTTTACCTCTTTGGCCATATTGGACCAAAAGACAAACACTTTAATTTCCTGTTGAGCTCCAGTTAATGGACGTATTATTAGATGTGGGATTTTATATCTGATTTTTTGTTATTTTGCTGCATCCTTTGGAGGCCGTGTACATTCAGTGCTCTTCAGTTTCTTCAGTTAGAGGATTGTCTGACGCTCATGTCCACCGTGACATTCAACAAAAACGATGAACAGCGAGAGCTTTCACGGGGACTCTGCCGTCTCACTGCGTTGAGCAGGAGACCGGTCGGTCAGTCTGGAACACCTGAGTCTCTGCTGGGTGTCCCTCCGTGAATACGAGTGCTTCTAATATTCCTCTGCTTGGTTTGAATCGGTTTAATATTCGTGGCATGTAATTTCAAATATAAACTCATGACAACTTATGAAGAGTGTTTTATGAGAGGCTGCTGTGAGAGAAACCCGAATACAGAGAGTCTTAGAGCTGGGTGATGGCATTCAGTGGGTGGAATCCTCTTCCTTCTTTTTTAATTCATTTCTTTAATAATAAGCCCATCGCATTTTCGTAAAGCCCGTAATGTCAAATAAAAACTATATTATGAAATTGAATGAGGCATTTAATAGAGTCTGCAGCTGCAGGAACACGCCAGCCCAACATGGGGTGAGCTGTAATAAGAAATGGATCCTCGGAATGCTTGCTGAGCGAGGGAGATAGAGGGAGGGGAGGAAGGAAGGGAGGGAGGGAAGAACTGAACGAGAGAGAGAGAGAGGTGCTCTTGCCCTCCTCCCTGTGTGTGTGCTGACCACATTTACGCCCGCCTGCATCCAAGTTGTTTATCTGAAAACTATGAAGCTCCTGAATCTTTAAACTCATACACGTGTACAGGGGAAAGTGTGTGTGTGTGTGTGTGTGTGTGTATGTGTGTTTGGGAGTGAATGTGTGTGTGTACGTGTGTGTGTGCTGCCTGGTGTCCTCCATATCGTCGCACAGAATTATTTAATGACTCGCTTCAGCGGTCACTCGATACTTATGGATATTTCTCTCTCGCTGCTGATTCGATATCAACTTGGCAAAAGTCGGCTGTGCCACTGCCGCTCATGTTTATCCGATCAATGACACACCCGGCTAAATTGATTAGGATAGGAATCGAAGGGAAGACTCCATTCCCCAAATTCAATCAAAATCAAGCGCCACTTCAGCAGAGTCTCACTTAGGATTGATCTGTACGTACGAGGCCTGGCGGACACGAAACGACACAAAAGAAGCAACACCTGCAGCCCATGGAGGGGCGCAAACGTCGATAGCGTGTATCAGGCAAAACACCAGCAAGTTGTGTAGCCTGTACAACAAAGTTTTATTTTCCACCAGCAGTGGGGTCCAACGCTCCGACTAAAAGACAAATGAATAAATGAATAAAGGCGAGGTAGGGAGAGGTTTGAAAGGCATACAGCAACTTTAACCCAGACAACATAGCAGCAGGTGCAGGGGGTGGTGCCTCAGTGCAATGCGCAAATACAAGTACAAAAGTGATGGAATCTTCATCCACATCTTCATCTGCACCTTATAGTTGCAGAAAAAAAGAAAAAAAGAGAAGAAAAAAGATCACCTTATTCTAGAATACTGTAAGTCTGACTTATTATCACCGAGGGCCACATCAGCATAGTGGCTGTCCTAAAGGGGCCTGATGTAAATGGCATCTACTGTAAATGTAATTTTGTAAACTAACTACTCATTTAGAAATATCTATACGTAGTCAGCTTACAAATATTACATCTCCGCTGGCGTAGATGGAAAACACATTAGCTTTTTATCCTGTTATTTTGATGTGCATCTTTTTTGATTCATTGGTAAAGAAACCAGAATTACTTAAGAATCATTAGTCAACAATCAGTCAATAAGTTAACAAGCTTGTTCCTTTCCTTGGTCCTTGGTGGTGTTTTATGGCAAACTGACATTCTAAAAGGTGTGTGTGGTTGGGGGACGAACCTTCCGCCCTGCCACCTTGCCAGTAACAAGATCCTCATGGGTTGAGGGAGATTTGTTGGTTTGTGTAAATTGGTGTAAATGAAGGACATAGTTGAATTTAAACAATCATTCATGTACTCGAGGGCCACATCAGATGATGCAGAGGGCCGTATTTGGCCCGGGGGCAGTGAGTTTGACACTGTTCAGTGTTCTGAAATGACCTGATGTTATGTTCAAATTACTGCTCAGGTGCTGAGGTTGGTCTGTTTTGTATGGTTCATTCATTTGTATATTCTATTTTTCCACCCATACAGTGAATCATAAAACACAAACATCATCAACAACATCATCATCATCATTCGTAATCCTTCAGGTGAGAATTAGGCTTTGTTTGGCTCATTCGGATCTTGCACACCTGCACACCATAGCGCGAATGCTTAA